>OMNW01015421.1:0-12632 GCA_900303245.1 Selene dorsalis
GGTGGCAAAGGAGCAGAGAGGGATATGAGGCCCACGCAAGACCTGGAGCTGAAATTGAGAACCCTCCTCATCAGGGGTTAGGGATCATGGGCAGAGACTTCCCTTCATCACAGCCAAGCTGGGAAATGCAGAGGACAGCATGGGTCAGCTCAGACAGCCCGCTGTGTGCTGTTACCATGGCAAACATCCCAAGGGCCAAAGAAAATAGATGACAAGTACAATAATATGAGGTGTAATCACGAAGGTCAGTTGCCTGCAATGCTTCGCCTCCACTTTCAAGGCCCCATATTCTCCACACGTTCAAGAAAAAAATAAAAAAAAACGTTGGTGTAGTTTAGGGGAAAATTACTCAGTAATGTGGTCATTTTTCCTCCATGCCTCTAGAAATCAGGAAACCTTGAAGGACATGCTCTAGAGACTCTCCATGAGCAGCCATTGAGAGATTCCAGTCCACTTCCATTGCGAGATATTTACTTTCCGGTTCTTTGTACTGGGTGCCCTTGCAGATGGAATCTAGCATCCTCTTTAAGGGGAAATTTTATGACTTATTAACTGTCAACAGTTCATAACCTCCAAGGAGCTATTACGCTTTCTCCAGTGGTCACAGCAGAAATGCCAGTGTTTGATTTGGACCAGAGAGATATTTGAATGTTTTCGCTCTCCTCCACCCTTGCATGCAAGTGCAACGAGATACTCAAATCAGCCTCGACATCAGATCACTGTGTCAAGATAAGGGTAATAGTGTGTTCAGTTTGCTATGAAATTACAGAAGGCATAGAGTGGATTTATTGTTTAAGACACGCTTAATCACAATAGAGAAAACACAGCATGGAGACACATCAAACAACAGAGAGCGCTTAATGATGATCCAACCCAACAAACGCTTATCACCAATCAGTTGTTTTTTTTCTCTACTAATTTAATCAGTGTCCTCACAGCTGCAGGTGAATGACTGCAACATTCTCCTCAAGCTTTTTTTATACATTGAGCTATATCGGAGTTATATTTGTACTTGAGAAATGGTGTCAGCGGTGTGACTGAATCATTTATCACCAGCCAAAAACAACCAGGATGAATAATTGAGTCCAGATGTAGCTGATTCAAGCGAGATACCAGGGTTCATTTCCTCTCTGTTCTTTGTAAGACAACCTATTACACCTCCCAGGCAGCTGCCGGGTATACTGGCCCGGCCTGAATATCAACACTCCTCAGGTGTCAGCACAAGAATCACACAACACACAACGAGTGCTGGTCTCCTATTTTTAAGTCATACGCTCCACAAAGTTGGATATGGAGGCATTCTGCTGCATTTTTGTGGAACCAGGTGTCCTGTTTTATTCTTCTTGATCTGACACCTCCATTAATACATATCAACCAGGACTTACCTATGATGGTGTGTAACTGAGACCATATGCTTATGTACAATTTAGAGGAAACTGTACTTTGAATATTTTCATTGTGTCATTCTACATTTCAGATTTCAGATTTCGGCTACATGTATTTGACAAATTAAGTCATTTTACATATAAAAGACAAGATTTAATACGATACACCAGTTCAAATGATTAAGACTGTTCAACCCTGAATAGAACAGCTGAATTTGTGCCCACGAGCTAAAAGATTCAAATGCTGCTCACACGCATAAGTAACAGTAAGTCAATGAAATAACACACTTATATAACACGATGCTTGATAATAAAAATCTCAACACATCTCAAGCCATTGTAACTAACTGTTTGTATCAGCAAACCTCAAACCGCCTGTAGTGCAGTTTTCAGGCAGGCTGCATGTGCAGGTACGCTGTATATAGTTATTATAAAATGAAAAATAAAACACACTAAAGGCTACAAACGGCGACACACACACACATACACATGCACGCAGTAGCAGTTCTTTTGTTTATTTTATATACTAAAAGATCTGGGAGGCCATAACTCTCCATCTGCCTTAAAAGCGTTCTCTTCCGGCCCTTTGGGCCCATGTGGTAGTAATTAAAGTCTTTGGCTGGGCCATGCAGGTGACTGACACTGAGTGACCACTCCTCAGCACCCATGCATGTGCTAATGAAGCACAGTTTCCTGGTTGTCTCTTTTTTCCTAGGATTGAGACATGCAGTTGTTTTTTGTTGAGTTGCCTCCCCATGAGTGTGGGACCACTTTGACAGTCACCAGTTGTAAAACGCACTGTATCTGTTGAATGTTTTGGCAACTCGAACATTGGTATTTTCTTCTCTCTTTTTTTCTGAAAAATCTGGTTATGCTCAGATGTAGAGTGAAATGAAGTTGCGTTTGCAGGTGGGACCAACTCTGCTATCTTTCAAACTGAGCTAATCACGTTCTCACTGAAATCTGTATCCATCCATTTCAGCACGAATTGCATGCCAGTCTCAAAACAAATAAACACCAGCAGCGGAGGTTTCTATGGGCAAAATCAATCTGTGGAGGGATGTCAGGATTGTTTGGAAGAAAAGGTAAATAGTGAAGTGGAGTGGGCTACAGACTTTAATGTAGTGTTTACACTGTAATTAGTCTTTGCAGAATGAGATTCCTGACAGAGGGTCTGAAACGGTGTGGCATGATAAAATAAACTCTAAACACTGCTGTTTCAAGACATCCTCCATGGACCATAAACCAAGACAGTCTCCACAGACTACAACCACCCTTCTCTAATTTTCAAAATGGGTGGTCGAATTTTTTTTTTTTTTTGCTCACACTCATTCTTTGTCTTTCTCTCCTTTTCCATCCCGTCTTATGTTCTCTTTCTGTTTATGCCTCTCATGTTCTGAACGTCTTTGCGTTTTCGTTTTCCCTCCATTTTTTTGTTTTGTTTTGTTTTGTTCCCCTCAGTGTTTGTCCCTCAACTTCCTGCTCCCCTCCCATCCAGGGTGAACCCAGGTTTCGGCTTCAACTTCCAGCTCTCTGCGGGCCCCTCCGGACTCCGAGTTGATGACACAGTCTACAGCCATGCGTGCAGAACGGGGGGACGACTGGGGCTCGTTCAGAACTGTGTCACTGTCCACCTGAGCAAACAGAGTCTTGGGGAAGCAGAGAGAGGGAGAGAGGCGGGGGAGTAACTGGTAGGGAGACGAGGAACCAATTGGTGAGGGAGGGCTGGCAGAGTGACAGTCAGTGTACAATAACATTAGTCTTCCGCTTTGGCCCAAGTGAGCACTCCTTCTGGACACATCTCTGCCCCAGCGTTTCTTCTTATTCTTTTTTTTTTCTCTTTTTCTTGCATGGAGCTCCCTCCAATGGAAACACATTCCTGCCATGCCTCACTGCGGTTCCCTGTTTAGATTTCTCATTACAAACAGCATTACACGCATGGGCTGGAGCTGGCCGGAGCACAAGCCAGGGAGAGGCCGGGGACCTCAGTCCTCCACAGCCTCCGGGCGGGAGATGAAGGAGCTGGGTCCATCACATGGAGAACACAGAAACCCAAAATCTCAGATATTAACTTTTTACATCCATTAGTTCTGAAGGAAAGCAAAAACTAGCTGTAATATTAGTCCGTCATCAGAAGAAAATGGTTTTTGCAAACTGAACTTGCATTGAACTCTAAACATTCTGTAGCTTGCTTCTCTTGTTGCAATACTTCTAATAAAACCAAACAGAAACCTTGGGAAATCTCAAAATTTTTCCTTTGATATTAAACTGTCATGAGGACCGCCAGTCCATCTTTTGATTTTGAAATTTCCCTGTTATGTTGGGTTATGACGAACCCCCAATTTCCATCGAGACGATTTATGATTATGAAGTGGAGCTGCCTCACAGGATACCAGAACTTTATGGAAAGCAGACCTCCTTCTCTCTCCCCGCGCCCTCTCATCTCCGTCCAAGTGCAGCACCAGAGGCCTGGAGCTGCCATGACTCCCTCGGCTGTCTGGGTATTGTTGACTGACACCTGACTGCGTCTATTAGTGTGAAAAGACTGAGGTTACAACACACACTACCTGTGCAGAAATGATGCTGAAAAGGGGGAACAGCATACAGCAACAACCACTCAAGAACTGCCTGGTTTTACTAATCGCCAGTGATACTTTCTGTATTCCTGAAGCTATGAAAGAGTTTTTCCTTCTTATGGCAGCCAATCAAATAAGCCGTGACCTAAACATGTGACTCACAGCGGGTTCCACCCAATATAGAACCAAAGAGTAGTTTCCTGTTTTAATTAAATTCTCACGTAAACCCTTTCCAAAACCCCACACACTGAGAGGTGCTCATCTCCCAAAGTAAATAAGCTTTGTGATTTTTTTTACCACTGCGTAGAGAAATACAGTCATGATGTGTTACTGCCCATCCTCTCGTGCCAGATGAGCCTCAGAGACAATCTGCAATCAATTTCTTCAAATCTGTGAAATCACACTGTGTGCCGCGGCCAAGATATAAGTGATAACAGTGGACGGGGTCTTTTGAAGATATGATGTGGACATTCTTTCACAACAGATTGTTGTCTTTCATGTATAGATGGAGTCATTTATGCACAGTCATATTTATGTTCTCTTTTTATCTCAGGTACGACAGCAGGCGTTTTATTTATAGAGCTGTCAGAGATGTGCTGAGATGATGGACTGCGCAATCCACTGCTTTTCTCTCATAAAGAGTTGTATGACTCAGCACAATAAACAGACTGCAGCATCTTGTAACTTCTTTGTATGTGGTCATACGTGCCACAAAACATGACGCCACATGAGTCCTATCACGAAATATTTTCTATAATTTTTCATTAGTCATTTCTCTTGTCATGGTCCATGACAAGAGAAATGACTAATGAAAAATTATAGAAAATATAGAATTATATTCCTTAGAGTTTTATTTTATGTTTTAACCATACAGATCCAAAACAATGAAATGTTTCAGTCTTTTTTAAAGAATAATGAAGTGTTGGGTCAAAGGTTCAAGAGTCAAACAAACACTTTTATAATTCAGCTATAAAAAGTATAAGGGCACTGTCTGCAAGATGTTATGTTAAACAGGAACCTATACCATTAGCAACTAGTTAGCTCAGTACAAAGAAGAAAAATCCACCGACAAGTACCTCTCAGAGTTCAAGTAAACAAACTATGAAATCTTAATTTGTAAACTTCAGAGGCGCCAGTCTGTGTGCTAAGCTAAGCTAACCCAACCCACCACAGCTAGCTTCATGCTGAATATACAGAAATGAGAGTGGCGTTGGGTTTTCCTCATCTGGCTCAAAACGTTGAACTTTTCCTTTAAGCTCGCTCGCTGCACTGCACACATGTAAACATTTGAGTGATATTTGAGGTTTATTTTCACTCACTAATAAAGTAGCTTGGGAGGAAATTCCCCCAAAGAATGCAAGCTGTCCAACTCTGTGTCCAGAAGCCAGAGCTCAGACCAGGAATGAGAGAAAGTCGAGGCCACCTGTTTCCCACTCACTTCTACTACACTCTTGGCATAATGCAGGCTTGTTCATGGCAGATTAACACCAGGCCATATGAGGTGGCAGTGCCAGCTGAACTTCAAAACTTGAGTGGGAAAACTGCCATGAACTTCAGTGTACCACAATTTGTGGCATCCTATGCATTTAAATCACATGATCCCCCTCATGTAGATGGTGATTTCCCCACTTTGTCAAAAGAAATGCTCTATCACAACTCCTAAAACCAGCGTGGGCACACATTCCCGTCTGCTCGGGTAACACATTCTTACATTACATTAGCGGCGCGTTATGTTCGGTCAACAACATGCCTACACTATTGCTGTTCTGTTAAAACTGTGATGTAGCACCGCAGATCTGTCACAGTGCTGTTTCACAGTCTGGCCTCCACCCAAACCAGTCACACTAGATGAAATTGTGTAGTTCATTGCTCATTATGAATTATGTGAATTATACAGTGGCTCTCCGGGGCATATCAAGGCTGTGCGGACTTCGACAACTTTTTAGAGCTCATGCACTGCGCAGTGTGTACTTACAAACTGTTAACAGTGTCCCTCAGGTCACCACAGCGGTTTCACACAGCAAAGATAAACAGCTTTTGCCAAACTGAAGCATAATTTAAACACATGGCTGACTTAATATGATTTGTCTCATAGAAAAACAGAACTATGATGAATTCCATGCATCATACCATAAACCAAAAACTCTCAAGGTTAAGTACTGAATGAGGCTGTTAGCTGTGTTTATTAAGACTGAAAGACATTTAAATTGACCGAAGGAATTGCAAAACAATGTCCAATATACTTGGTGTGTCCTGCGCTTTCAAACTCATCTTGTGGCCTTCACACTTCAAGGCCCTGAGCAATTATAACCATGTATCAGTTTGTTGTCATTCAGCAAAACATTTCACATCAGACTTTTTACTTTGGTGATTCAGTGAGATATGAATGACACCTAAGATAACTCATAAAAATTAATTTCCTAATATAATTTTATAAGGGAAAGCTTTTTTTTACCCAAACTAGGTCTTAAACAAATAGAATGAACTGATCAGACAAAATATACCTATATACCTAAATGCAACAAATTTAGGATGGGATGGCCCATGACAGGCATCAGACATGTCCTCTTTTCAGTGCGATAGAGTGATGACGTTATTTGGAAATTGCACAGATGAGCGAACATGGCGGCAGCAGCAACATTAATGGCGCTTGGAGCCCTGCTTTTCCCACTGTCTCCGACCTGCTACTCAGTTGCACCAACACGTGCCTCATGTATCCACACGCAGATGTTTCCCTCAGAGATTAGCCTGTGATATAGTGTGTGGTGTGAAGGACAATCAACTCCCTTACATGCACATGCCTTAGGGACCTTTCAGGGGCCCTCATTTTATTCTCTCAATATATAGTGATAATGAGAGAGCCCTTAAACCCTCCTTGAAAAATAATTCTCTGGAGCAGTTCTCCCTCAGGGTGCATTCCTCATACCTATCTTGTGTCTTAAATCTTTAGCAATGTCTCTAAATATAGAAATGAGCCACAGGATAAGATATTTGTCATGCCCTCAACAAGACGGACAAAATGTTGAATGTACATTTGTTAGATTATTAACCATTTGAATTATTATTTATTTAGTGGTTAGAATTTGACATTGATTTTTCAGGAACATTTTTCCTTTCAAGAGTGACATTATTGTATCTGGTGTTTCAGTCAGGCCATTATTATTGGCTTTCTGTGTTTCCCTTACGATTATGTACCCGGTTAATGCAGAGCATTTGCCATGCGCTATAGATTATAAGAAAAACTCCAGTGGTTCATGGTCACAAGCCACAAATGGCAAAGTTTTAGAAGAAGTGAGCTGGAACTCAAAATGGTCTCTTGGCATGGGCTTGGAGAAGAAATCACAACTCTTACGAGCCCTCTGGGTGTCATTTCGCCTGGCGGTGCATTCAGGCAACACTTACAAACACGTCCTGTCCAACTAGCTGGAGAGTGGCAGACTTGCTTTATGGGCTCTGCGTTGGACGGTGTGAGGGAGGCAGGCACGTAAAAAGCGCCTGGTCACAGGAATCAAAGGGGGGAGGCGGCATCCCAGGGATGCAGGAGCCCCACTGATGGGATTCTCACAGACAGGAGAGGCCAACTTTTGCCAGTCCCCATCCCCTCAGTGGAGAGGCCACTTCCCCGGGCCACTGTGGTTCCTCAGTATCACCTATCAGCCAGGTCAATCAGTGGCTGAGATAAAGCAGAGCCTCAGGATGGACTTCCTTTGAACACAGCAGGGGGACAACTCCCCCAGGTCTCTTATCTCATTAAACTTGAAAAAGGAATATTAATCCTTAAAAGACAAAGATAACAGTATAGATGACACTAGCCATTGAGACTGTCAGTAATATAAATACTATCTATGTTGGGCCATCAATGTTTCATCTCAGGAGAAAAGAGGAAAACATGTAAAGTTCATCCTCTGCTCTTAAAAGGACGCTTTTTTTTAACCTGTTGTCTCCTGTGGGTTTTACATTAACAGCATATATACAATTTAAAAGAAAAAAGTTTACTCTACAAGCTTTACTTTTGAAACGCAGCTGTTGACAAGCACATTCATCTCTTTAAGTGTATGAATTAATGATGGGCACACAGGTCATCGGAGAGATTCACGCCTTCGCAGAGTTTGACATCTGATATTAGACCTCTTTTCTGTCATCCTGTTCTTTTTAACGACATTTTCACACCAACACAAGAAACTGTCTCCTCCATTTGCTGCCAGCGCTGCACTGTCCTACACCTCGAGCATGGTTAACAGCACATGGAAAGAAAAACACCACGTTGTACTGAGAGACGCCAGATTCACACAAACCTTGACATGCAGACACAAGGAAGCTGGAATTTTTCCTTTAAGTGCCGTTTAAGCCCTGTGTCATCTTCAACTTTGGTGGGAAAGGTTTGAAATAGGTCACAAATGATCATGAAAAACTACCAAAACTGATTTTATTAGTTATTCTTTACTGTTTTACAGCTAACATCAAATACATTTTTGATTATAACTTTGTGTCATCAACATATGAAATTAGAGGTGTAGGTTGGATCATCACTATGTAAAGGTGCAGAGATGCTGATTGAGGACCTTCTTTGGTGAAAGTCAAGTTTTTACACATGTTAGTGTGTCAGTCTGATTTCTGTTTTTATTTCAAAGGGCATCATCATGCCTGTGTATTTCCACCCTGAAACTGCTATAAACCAACTGGGATTCAAACATCACATAAATCAAACCAATCCTGTCTACAGGAGAAGGTGTGCCAGTGAGTGCCAGCTGCAAGCTAACAAACACCAATGATGCTAACTATGCTAATTGCTTTGATATGTAAAATTGCCACAAAACGCCAAACATGTTAGCGACGCTCCTTCACCAGTCAAGAGCAAGAGTTAAAACCACTTAACACTGTGTCAGCTGCAAACGGTTACAAGTTTACCAACAACAATGTAAACAAATACAAGAGGCTAACTGTGCTCACCATTCAGATATGTATGGTAGCCACCATTTGGTCACAGCAGACTCATGAAACCGAGTCTTGGCGATGTTTCCTCCAACACTAACCACGTTAATAATACACACTGCTCCTTCACCGGTCCACAAAACACTTGTCAGTACAGAGAGCAACAGTCAGCATTAGTAAAAACAAGAACACTGCATCAGCCACTGTCAGCTACAAGCTAACAAACAACACAACCCATTTAAAATGCTTACTTACTGCTTTGATACGTCCTCGAGTCATCAATTTATGTGCACAACAAACTCCTCAAAAACTCCTGGGTCTGGGTCCACTGAGTTCAAACATGGCTCTTGGTAGTCTCTTCCATCAACCATGTGGATACACACCGATGTTTCACCTGTTCACCTGCATGAACAGCGGTGGTGGGCGGGGCTTAGGCCTATTTTTTCGCCATTTTTTAACAAGTGGGTATTTATGCTTCCTGGTGCGGGTCTTTCATTTCTCTCTCATTATTTATGTGTTAAAATCACATTAAACAAAAGCTGAGGCATAAAGAGGGAGTTGAGTAATTTTACAGTTTCAAGAAGAGCCTTAAAAAAAAGCTGTTGTTAAGTTAGTAGACCAGGTAGCCTACCAGTAAGTAGCTCTAAAGGCAGACTACACCATAATATGCAAACTGCAGCTTTGAAGATCAACAATGTGCAACCTACCATTGACAAGTTTATTCGCTCATTTAATCTATGTACCGTCTCATTATAATTTAGGGTCTGGAAACGTTAGCCATCAAATAAATATAATTGACCCATAAGGTTTTTACTCTTCACAAATGTATTGTTTTTAGACCTCTGACTTCCCCACAAAATGAACTGCTAACACTAAATAAAAAAAACAAAAATGATAGGATTTAGGGATGTCTTGGAATTGCATGGAGCTATTGTCCGACATGGGGTGGGGGTGGAGGTGGAGGGGAGGTTGTAGCGCCTCTTTGGTTCCAGCAACTTCTATGGGTTTTCATTATCATCAATCACGCACTTTGGATCCACATTGCAGGACTTGATTGTCAAATTCATGATCTGCTGAGCTGGGTCTAGAACAGCTGGCTGGAGAAAACACAGGGCCATGCAGCTTCTTTTTTCTTTACTCCAGCTGAGCGAAGTGGTATACTCAGCACCTGAAGAGCAGCCGAATCCAGAGGGGATCGCCGTGTATTTAGTGGCATGAGCTGACATCTATTGATTAGAGGCAGAGAGTTGAGTTTCAACAGCTGTTCTTTGTTAACTGGGAAACTGTGGCTTGGTTAGGATGACCAGGGCTGCCAGGTGCACTTCATGCCTCTACATTAGCAATTTGAATCCATTCTTATGTTGAGTTCATCTTAGGCTTGGATTTCTCCTTCTGTTATTATTGTAAAAAAAAAAAAGGAAAAAAAAATCCATAAACTGCGAACCTTTTACTACTAGTCAGGGGGTGATAAACTCATTATTAAGTATCCTAACTAGGTTGACCCCCCACTCATTTATGACTCATTTTATAAATCCTTTCATAACATTAGGAATATAGAAATCAAGTCAGACAGAGACCATTGTAAGAATGTGTGCAGCTGCTGGATCTAGAAATACTAATTTGAATCTACATTGTTTAATATGTGGACACTTCTTACAAGTCTACATCACACAGAAAGATGCAGTTGAATCAGATGCACTTGAAATATAAAAATACTTATATGTGTTGCTCATTTGATCATATTTCTATCGCTACCAGTGGTTCAGGTGAGTTGAAACGGAGTGTTTTGGTGACTCAGCTGCATGTGACAGTGATTATGAGATGAGCTGTGATTACATTGGACAGTTGATGTGCTCGCCTCCGAGGAGCAGGTGATGTTGATGATTAATAATAAACTGAGTGATCTGTTAACTCTCCAACACTGATCACAGCAGTCTCCCTCCCCAGGTGTGAATATACACACTGCAGACACTGCAGTTCTTATAAACATCCATTTTACAAGGTCACATAACATAACATCAATTTATATTTCATTTCATAAGAGAGTGGATAAACTAAGTGATCAAGTAAAAAAACAGACATATTTTTTCTCCTCAGTTTAGGGTGTCACGTGCACAGTATTATAAACATTTTTTTGTTAAATCCATAATTAGCAGCTGACAGTGGGAGCTGAGTGCATTCACTATAAATGAGATGTGTGGGCCACAGTGGGACGAACACCAGAGGGTCACCATGTTTAGCATTGGTAAAGTAGTTGCAGTGTGAATAATTCAAACTCACTTAGTTGAACTTAGATGCGTTTGATTTGCTATGACCTACTTTCTTTCAGTTTCGGTGACAAAATGTATTTTTTCCAAGGCAATAAATCACCATAAATACAAAGTTAACAGAACAAATGAATCCTGGAGCATGTGTTTGGAGCTATTAGGCCCAGTTCAAGTGCTATGAGTCTATATAAATCCTTACTTTTAACTGTTGTCAGCAGTACAGTGCTCAGAGTGCATTTTACTGTGACTATGCTATTCTTACTCAGTGGCTTCAGAGCACAGACATTATTTCATTATTTGGCAGCAGTATAAAAATGTGATTTCTTGTTGGTGCTCATGCATTAGAAATAAAGCCCTTTGAGTTGCCGCCTTGAGATTTTGACTCTGCAAAGTTGTCATCGCCATCATCTATCACTCATTCTGGTATGTATACTCATACTGCATCCAAATGCCTATTTTTATAGCACTGCAGGTGATAAAAACTCAGGCCTCACTTAGGGTCTAATCCATTTAGAGGAAATAGGTGGGCTTACGTCTTCCTCACTTCCTTACACCTTTAAAAATGCTTGTTTGCTTTTACAACTGGCTCTGTGCACAGCTGGGGAGGGGCTTCGTTATTTTTTCTACCTTTGTAACAGCTCATTTAAAATCACAAGGGCTTGAAGCCCAAGACAGATGGAGTCTACTTAAGAAAGAGTCAGTGTCTAATTTAACTCAAATACTTCCTAATGTGAAGTAACACTACACCTTTGTGAAAATACTTTAGAAGCTTTCATGAAAGAGTGTACCTTTTTGGATAAAGTATTGTTTTATATAATACACTTTCTAATAAGGGTCTTACTTCATCCATCACGTACATGGAGGACACACACACACACACACACACACACACATGCCTTCTAACTTTGTGGCATCATAATTTAGTCACTTTTGCCATTTAAAAGATGCTCTCAGACTGGTGATTTGCAGAGAGCAACATTAGACTATGAGTGAACTTTTCCAGTCTCATCATTGCGTGTATAGCATATCAGGCCAGTCCCATGACCTAAGCTTGCTGTGAAATTGCTTAAGCTTGGTTTGAAAGTATCCGCATAAGTCATATATCACCCACTCGCTGCTCACCTTATCTTGACTGCTCGAATACTGCCACACAAAGCCTTGCTTGCTCACATCAAAGAAATGTTTTGAAAGCCTCTTAAGCTCCCTGTAAAGGGTTACATAGATCCCCTGAAAATAAAGAGTGGAGTTATAGGACCTAGTGTGGGAAAGGCGAGCTGAGCTAATGATTTAGGCCGACCATTTGAGATGCTAATTTCAAAATAATCAAGAATGTCATTTATGAATTTGCAAAACTTTCCGAAAGCTTTGATGAAGGATGGCGTGTTTCCTTTCCTCTACATGCACAATGAGACGAAAATGCACAAATGATCATCATGAACATCAAAGGTAAATTAACTTTATTTTTTTTAAAA
>OMNW01015424.1:6078-33578 GCA_900303245.1 Selene dorsalis
GCATTCACTGCTTTTGGGGGTGGGGGTGGGGGGGTAAATTACATCACATTATCTCTACAGATGAGCTGACAGTGTGTACACATCTGATCGTAACCCATAAAGACACATATTATGCGGCGGGATTCTTGCACATTTTGTTCTTGGTAATCACCTGTGCTGTTGGCCTTGTCATGAATTAATGCAGTGTGTGAAGAGCAGATTGCTTCTGACATCAGATCAGGCTCTCCCCTCCCTATGTCTCTCTGTTGTTATATCGCTCTTCCTCTTATGTGTATGTGTATGTGTGCAGTGTTGGGCCTCAGGTTGCAGATTTGGGTGCAGTAATTTGCCATTAGACGAGGGACAGGTGCAGCTGCCTCTGTTTGCAGCGCTAACAAGGCATTTCATCATGGTTAGCTCCAGCCTGGTGCTCTTATCAGCTCTTGTTCTTGTCACAATATCACACACACACATCTACACACTCAAATACACAAACACACACTCATACAGAAACAGTCCAGTGGTCTCCACTGGGTCGTTCTACATACAGTGGTGAGATGGAGGTGAGGCTCTGGCTTTTTAGTGAAGGACAAGCCCCAAGGCATGCTGATCTATTGCTGTCCCTAGTTAGCAGGGGCAGGTTCATTTTCTAAAAGAAGCAACTGATATACACTCTCCCTCTGTTTTACAGAAACTGTGGATCAAACTTTTACAAAGGTTTTGGACGTGTTTAACGCTGTATGACTCATGAATTCTCATCGCTGCAATGTGCTTCAAATGTACTGCCAGAGAAAGACAATGGGCTTTATCTCATACTATATCTACAGGCATCTGTGCGGGATGACCTTTAAATACATGCAACATTACCAAGTGTTGTTCAAAATTAGATGCAAATTATCACATGAAACATTATATAATAGGTATAAAAAAAAAATCCAGGGCAGCTGTTTCCTCACATTTGGCCTAATTGAGTGTGATTTATCAGTAGCACAATAACAGTAGGCTAATGCCATCATGTAATGATAAATCAATAAGAATGAATCTCAGTAGCTGTGTGTAAAGGTCAGAGTGAAGCAAATGTAATGGAGACAATGGATTGAGGAGCATTTGAAATAAACTCTTCTTGGCCAGCTGTCCCATCAGTAATATCCTCCAAATGGTTAGGGAGGTGGTTCAAACGCAGTGGAGTGAAATGTCAAGCTCAGGAGGAGACCATTTGGCAAAAATAAAAACGTTAATAGCTTGAATATTGTAAGAAGAATATCTAAATCCAGCCACTGAAGAGTAAAACCGATTCCAGTGTGTATGAACAGGAAAATCTTTCCTCTGTTGATGGATGTTTAACTCAGACAGGACTATACACTGCATCTGAGTTTCCATTCCTGGGTTCCTACACCACCAGCCTTCACCCCGGCAACCCCACCAGTCCCACTTTTACACACACACACACACATACACATACACACCTTACTTGGCCATCTCCCAAAGCGGTCAAACAGATTACTACGGGCGTTAACTCCATCGATCTGCTCCAAATGGCCTCCAAATGCCAGGAATTAGATTTCAGAGTGCAGGAGAGGGAAATAAAGTGCTGTAGTATTTCTTACTGGTTGGCTTGGTAGTTAAGTGCTGCCATGCCGTTCTCCTTGTAACAGCTTTTCCTCAGAACTTATTTGTGTTTTCCGGGACTGAGATATTTGTCTCTGTTTACACTTTGTTTGGAGGATATTTCTCAGGGAAAATTGGGCTGTAAGATGCAGCGTATACCCAAACCCCTCAGCAACTCCTCGAAAATCCTTGAAAAATGCTTTAATATCTCAGTGCTGCCGAAAGTGGATTTGAAAGAGAGAAGAGTGAAGAGTGGAGCAAAGGAGGGAGAGAGGGTGTGGCTAATGTACGGGAAGAAAATAACACAAGGTGATCTAAAGATCTGAAATATAATCAAAATAGTTTTAGAGTTGATATTTAAAATGTCCTCCTTCCATAATTGTCGGAAAGTGGACAAACCTGCAGCGCAGTGTGCAGCTGCTGAGCATCATAGAGAGCCACTGAATCAATCTCACGGTCATGAATTACTCCATTGTGGGGTTATAATGGAGGGCAGGTTTATAATACTGGTTGACTCGGCCTTATTAGAGCACGGTTAATGTCAGTCTAATACCTCTTCGCTCCTCTCTCTCTCTATTCAGCTGCTCTTTTCTCCCCCTTTCTCCTGCCATCACCATCACTATCTCCATGTCTCTTCACTCTTTGGGTCCCATTATGTTGGGCTGCCTCTCCTCTCTATTCCGCGTTGCCTATCTGGCATTAAGCTATCCAGCGTCTCCATAGCTGAATAAGTATTGATTAATGTCTGAGTGGTTGTGCTACCTAATGAGAGGCTAAATATAGCCATCGCTACACCGGCCCTGCCACGGCCTCCTCCCTCATCTAGTGCACAAAGTGTGGATAGTCACACGTTGGCATGACAACACACCAGTTAAGGCTCTGTGAGCAGTCACAACAGATTGTGTGCATGTGTGCCCAGCAAAAGTAACAGAGGATGAATGAAACAGGGGGAGTGAACAGGGAAACAGGGGAGAGGAAAGAATAGGTAGCATTAGCTTCACTTGGAACTGAAATAATTAGTTGCTGAACTGATTAGTTGATCAACAGAAAAATAAACAACTAGAGATGGTGAAGGGTTCAAGTCGTTCAGCAAGCAACATTGAGCTTTAGGAAACTGATAAGACTTTTCATTATTATCTTAAATATCATAGACTGAAATGATTCATTAATTAATCAAAAATAATCTGCAGATGAATTGACTTTTGGGTGTCTGTTACAGTCTGTTTCTTTTTAAAGCTTAACACAAACCTGGTTTCAAGTCTGTCCAAATATAGCTGTGGTTACAATGAGCCCTGACCTGCCTTAAAGGAGACATATTATGCCCCTTTTCCACAAATTAAAATAGTTCCCAGGTGTCTTATAGACATGTCTGTGACATGCTTCGTCCAAAATACGCCAAGGATCAAACATCACAGCTCTTTTCATCCGCTCAAAACAGCCCTGTTCAGAACGGCTGGTTTCAGTGCCTGTCCCTTTAAATGCAAATGAACCACTGCTAGCCCCGCCCCACTCCTTCCATCACTACCAGTACTCACAGGTAGGGGTGGTATTATGCAAATTTGAAAACTAATGACATCATTGTCAGACAACCGAGGGAACAGCTTGTAAAACCACATGGATTTCATCCTAGGGAGCCTGCACATTACAGACTTTTTTGGTCAATTCTCACATTTTGGGGTCTGTAAGGCAAGACAAACACTCAAATATATGTTAAAGAGCCTTCAAAAAGTGATATTTCCATAATATGTCCCCTTTAAAATCACCCTGTTTACACACACGTAGAACGTCTGTGGTTTGAAATGCTGTAAAGTAGTTTTATCCGCTGCAGAGGGGGCGAGGAAGATAACCATTCTTGACCACCTACACTACATTGTCACTCTCCGTAATAAATCAGCTTAAACCTGCAATGCTGCCTATTGTACTCACGTTGACAAGTTTAGTTGCCCACATTTCTTTTCTGTTGCATGGTAACCAATTGAGAGTTGCAATCTTACCAGCCCACCTTATTATGGCCAGCTGGAGAGAAATGAATGATAAGAGTATGCAAATGGGATATCTTCCTTAATAGCCTGCTGTTTTATTCAGCTGTGTGGCCAGGATAAGGAATCCCCACTGTGTCTAATCACATCTTCTCCCTCTCATTTCACCTGAGGCGTATCCCCAATCTAGTCTATTTTTGACTGGCATTACAGCATACATTGTTCTCTACTGGCGTGAATGTACATGCAGAGGGGAAAACTCTGCTTTGTTTTTACCAGTAATTAGTCCTCTACTTTAGAGAACCAAAGACATTCAGACAAAAGAGTCTGATGACTTCAATCTTAGCACATGATTAAATCTGACTGGTGAGGGGTGAGTGTAATGCAGAGAGATGGCCACAGCAGTTTGTGTTCTTGTTCTCGACTTTTAAAAGAAGTCAGAGCATCAAGACTCTCGATGAAACAGACAAGAAGACCACTAGATGTTAACTTGTCACCCCTCCAGCCACGACACCTTCCTCTTGCTCTTAATGAAGTTACCAACGGATCACAACATACAGCCCCATATATGTGGTTAGTAGTCTCAATCCTCCACATTCGATTTTCAGTTTTTCAATCTGCGCTCTGGAGGACCTGCTGTGCTGTTGTTCAGTGTGAAATCTCATTCAGTCGCTGGCTGATGGCTAACAAGGTCAAATGACTCTCCAGATGAGATGGACTGTGTCAGAAGGCAGAAACACACACACACACACACACACACCACCTGCCATTCAGGCAACCAGCCCATCTATCTATCAGCCGCACACAGGAACACATCCTGAATTGAGTAGCAATAATAGAAGACTGAGGGGGGAAGTGTTTACTGCTGATAGGAATATCATTACAAACTGTGGAAATCAGGGAATCACAGCAAAACCAGTTAGCCAGCTCATGTAGCAATCAATAGGAACCTACACTGTTTTTTCCCTCTCCTCTCTCATGTCTTTCTGTCTCTCTCTCTCTCTCTCTCTCTCCTTTTTGCACACTCTTTTCCTCTGGTTGCTATAGTGACTTGAAATGGTTGCATTCTGCTGCACAAGATCAGAGCGGGGGCCGCTCTTGCAGCTAGTGAGCTCCATTGTTTTACATGATGGTTTCAAAGAACAACGTGCACACACCTCATAGTGCCAAGACAACTTAAATGTTATCAAAATGTGGACATAGCTGTCCGTCAGCAGTAGAACGATACCTGAACATAAACTGACATTAGTCATGATGCTGGTTTTGTCATGAATCTATCACAATATGTCAAAGTGTAAAGACCTCACGAGCACAGCGCTTTTCCTTTACAGTAGGTATTGATTCATTGATCGAGTCCTATGTTAAGCTATCAATTATTACCCTGAGCAAAGTATCAAAAATCTTCCACACCTTGTCAGGAGGTGTAGAAGATTTCTGATTGGTTGATATGATCGAAAAGAATCTAATACTTATATAAAATGTGTGGTTTCTGTATGGGAGGACAAGGTCTGATGATACGGTATATCATTCAGGTATTGATAATGTTGAATATCTGATGTTGCCTTTTAAAAGTCTATGACTTTCCTCTCAGGTTCTTTCTTGTTCCAATCCTGCACATTTTCTTAGCCCTTTTTTCCTAAATCTGATATTTGACTACATTTTTTCCTTTTACCATTCTTCATTTGCCGTTTCCACAAACAACTAATTAAAATACCCCCCCTTCTCTTCCTCCTGTCTCTTCATCCCTGTTTGAATTCCACCTTCACCGCTGCTCTCTGTGTCTGCAGTGTGACAACGCCAAGGGACTGAGGGCCTTCTTTGATGCCATATGCTACGGCCCCAAACACCTGATGATCTTTGGCGGTGTCTGCCCCTCTGTGACCTCCATCATTGCAGAGTCCTTGGAAGGTTGGAATCTGGTGCAGGTAGGAGACCTATTGTGTGTATCATAACGTGTGCATGTGGAATATATTTACAGTGTTGGTGATCCAAGTCCATCAGTGGGCAAAACAAAGAGGAATAGGCATGCCACAACTCTCGCTAACCTACTTATACATGGCTTATACAACCTTTCTTCTTTTTTCTGTGGTACAACAAGAAAACCTAATTTTGCCACGTAATTGAGTTTTGAATGATCTGGCCACGTTATTTTGTGTTGTGCAAATAGGTCTTGGGATTTAGGTGTTACTGTTTCATGCAGCATTAGCTGAAAATCTGTTTTTGAGTTGTTTTGTTATTGCTACGAGTTCAACCAAGTGTTACTTTGCTGGTCAGTCAATGTTAATTACCTACTTAATATTCATATCATTGATTTATGACAAGTAATAGATTTTCCCATTCAATTATATTCTTGCTTGCTAAATCACATTTGCTGTTATTAACTTAGTAGAGCTTTGTGACTACTCACTGTCAGCACTATTCTTACAGCTGGAAAACTTGTGACCCCCCTCAGTTACTACTTACAGTTTCTCTGATTATGTGATGTACTGTAGTAGCAAAAAGGCAAAATGCATCCTCCATATTACAGTTAATTTGTTGTACAAAGGTTATCAGGCACAGATAAGGAAGAAGTGAAGCACTAGGGAGAGGTGCTATAATTCAAGAGGCTGCATTTTGAACTAAGTGTGAAATTACATGGGATATTTCTTCCATTTGTAATTACTGTGAATCAGCTGCCTTTCATGTTGCATGTTGCTCACTATGTGGTCAGGGTGACTCGAGTGAAAAGAGGGGCAGGATGAGGGAACAAAAGGACAAACAGTTTTTTGTTGTGGTTCAAGTCATAGTTAAATTCTCTTAATACTCCTAAGTATTTGTCTGTGTAGTGTATGTATGTATGTATGTGTGTGTGTGTGCGTGTGCATGCTCCGATCTCTGTTTATTGGCTTATTTGGCAGTGATTACCTGTGAGAAGTGCAGTAGCAATCCCCTGCTCTACAGAACACTCTGTCTGGGACAGTATGTTCCTGTGAGCACTTTACCAACCTCACTCTTTCTGCTATCAATACGCAGGCCATGGTGATCTGATCCCAAATATGCATTGTAACACTGCCTGAATGCCAGAAAGCAAGTGCCTGAGGGAAAAAAAGTAAAGGTTAAGAAAACACCTAGAATGTAGCTGTGTTTAAAGAACATCCCTTAAGAATTCACACTTGAATTCACTGTCAAGGGAAACTGTGAGGCTGTTGCCACAAGCAACTAAATTGCTTTCTTCAGGCCAGCAGATGTGGAGCTGCAAGGGCACTCTAGTGAAAGCAGTCAGCGGTAGGGACGTCACACTACTACGACTTTGTTGATACCAATAACAATTACACTCTATGATTCTTGTTACTGAACTCAATGTAGTGCAAAAATCAGAAAACAACAGAAGCAGCAAGATTATGTTAGCCTCTGTAAACATTGTGCATTGAGCATTTCTACAACAAATTCCTCTTACTGAAAGTCACAAACAATGCCAGGACATTAACATTTTGAAGACATGTTGTTCAGATACGGTAAAACAACAACTGACACTTGCTATGGACCCGTCGCTGCACCTTGTGCCTGCTGCTGTCATTCCACATGTTGTAAGTGTTGTAGTTGTTATTGAGAATGCTTTTAGGGTCATTATCCTGCCCTCATCGTTCCAGGAAGAATCGAATCTCTTGTACCTACAACATCTACATAAGGGTAACGAGGTATCAGTTCCTACTCGGCTGCTGTCTTGCACTATGTTGAGGCTCATTACATCTTAAATCAGATGTCCAGAACGAGCCAGGCTTTGAAGTGTGCTTTTCTTATTAAGGAGCTAATGTCTATAAATGGTGTAGAGTTAGGGTTTATATGTGTGGTACATTCTGCTTTTTGGTGTGGTACAGTATCACAAGCTGAGGGTAGTGTTCTGAGATGCAACATGCCTTTCGCGGACCTGAGCTGCCTACTCATCATGAAGCATGAGTCACCAAGAAACTATAATGTTTGCTTGGATTCTGCAGTAAGACACGTCAGTGGATGTGAACAACACACCAGACAGTTTTCAGTTGTTCTGTGGAGCATAAATGCACAGAGAGGTGGCAACTTTGTGTACTTAACAAGCTGGTCCTTGCACTGAGGGCCTTTTACAGTGTTGGCCTGAGACCTTGTGAGCCTTTGTGTGGACATGTGTGACAATGCACGTACATACAGTTATGAATATGTGTGTAAACATGTTTGAATGCAGAGCATACTTAGGTGTTTTTCAGGCAGGAGGATGACTCGATGCTATTTGACGGCATGTGCTGGGAGTTAGTTACTGTAGCCACTCCTCCAGGCTGAAATGAAGCTTTTGTCTGCGTAAGAAAAGGAGCCTCTCTGAAGTGGAAGAGGAAGGTACAGAGGGGAGGAAAGATGAGTGAAAATCTTGAATCGTGCATCACACAGTGTTTAGCGTGCCATGTCAGCAGGAATGTTTTTTTAAATCGTGAATTCTGTCACCCAGCATATTTATTACCCAGGCCTGGCATCCCGTCTGCAAGACTTGAGTTGGTGTGTGAGGAAATAGAGAATTTTCCATGGTGATTTTTATGGGCCAGGCTTAACAAGCTCATCATTTCCACATCAAAACAGGGATCTGGCAGATAGTATCTACAGTTGAGATGGCTGAGAGAACAACCACTCCTGGAAAAAGCTTAATCATACACCCATAAAAATAGCTTTCAATCAGTGTTGATGCCTAATGAAGTCAGCTTTGAAAGGCTCAACAAAAATAAACTCCCACTGCATACCCGTTCGTTACGCTCCATACACACACTTAAATGCACATACTCATACTTAAAGCAGAGGAGGTTTTAGAACGACATTATCAGTGTCGATTTCTTTATACAAAAAATCAACAATCAATATAATTTTTTTATGAGCAGGTTGAATAATGGCTGAAGAGAACTGCAAAAGGAATTATGAGCTCAGTTACATCCTGCAAGGTGAAGGACATGTGACCAGCAAAGACGGCCAAAGGTGCCACTGGGCTACTTTTCAACTGTCATCTATTTGAACTGTAGAAGAGATTAAACACAGAAGAAGCTCAAAATGCACCTGTCTTGTAAACTTCCTCCCAAATATGACGTTTTATTACGTAGATATTGATTTATGCAAATGTAATTTCTAGTCGATCAGATTTTGAAAGGTGCACATGAGAAGTTTTATACAAATGAATGAATTCATACAAAGTACTTTATAATTTCTGTTAGAACCATATTATCACTGAAATTCAGATTTTGACTCCTGATTGAAACATGTTGCTTGGAACTGTGGAACAGTGTGGGGCCTGCAGCACAGCGCTTCACAAGTTACAGTAAATCTGTCTTTCACACGCAGTAACATACACTGACCAGTACACACACGCACGCACACACGCATGCACACACATGCACACACACACACCCATGTGCACAGATGGCAGGCCGTGGTGATTTTGCCAGCAGCACAGTGTTAAGCTCTTTATGTACTGTATGTAAGGATTGATCTGTTGTCACACTGCGATTCTGACTCGTGTCTCGTGATGCTGCTGCTGCGGTTCGTTTGTCCACCTACTTGCCTGAGGTGCACCACTTGGCTCTGTACCTCCAGCCACTCGTTATAATGCAGTACTATACGTGTGCTAAAATGACTGCACATGCAAATTAAAATGGTGGCTTAGATTGTTGCCAGGGCCAATGGACAGATGGTGAAGAGAGGATTGAGAGGAATGATGGAAGAATAGACAGACAGGAGCAGAGATGGACTGTAATGGCATAAATTGAAATTCAAAGAAACAGGGCAAGACACAGCTGTGTTTGTGAGCTGCCATCAGCCACAAATGCCACTGATTGCTGTGTTTTTTTTTTTTTTGATACCAAGCCATTGTCTTGGCAGCCATCTTGGTGTGTGATTAATCTTGTGTCCTCCTCATTATGATATTATATAAAAGCATTTGGTGAGCTTTTTTAAACACTTGCTGGCTCAGGTATCTGTAACCAGTAAACATGCTGCACTCTCTTTTTCCTTTTCTTTTTTCTTTTTTTTTTTTAAACTTAGGACACGTCCTCTCCCTCACAGCGGTGATGTCTGTTTTCTGTAAATAGTGCACTGAGTGCCAGGAAATGGCCCCAGCCCACCCTCCTGTCGCTTGCTGGCCCCTTCTCACTCACCAATTAGGCCTATCAGTGGTGGCACTGTTCATTTTCAGCCACGTTGAGTGTTTAATGAAAAATTATGCTCCTTTTATTCCTGTTGTAATTTGGAAGAGAAGAAGGCACAAGAGTGTTTCTCCTTTGAATGATAATTTGCAGAAGTGGACTTACATTGTAGAGGACAGGTGATTGTGTCATATCCGGTGTTGTTCACACCTCACAAGAGCCAACTCAAAGTTTGGTTGACACATATTGAAATGAACTATATGCCATGTTCATAATGTATTATTTTTTTCGTTTTCATTTTATCTTTTACAGCTACTCCAAGCGGGGTTTTTTCTTTTTTCAGTACAACTTTCTCCTATCCACTGATCTCCATTGCGAAGTCCCAAACTGTAGACGACTACACGACTGCACACAGGGAATATTAAACCAAATAATATATCAAACTCCACCAAACTATTTGTAACTTTGTAGAGGTGTTTGTAGAGGAGGTACGCACACTAAATCATGAAGACAGATTAGTGGTGGTGATGTAAGTCATGCTACAGTGGTGAAGCTTGCCTTTAGCATAACAGTAGCTTTTTACTTCTGGCAGTTGCATTTAGGATTCACAGAACTTATTTTATGCAATAAGGCAAAAGCCAAGAGAAAAATCCCATTAGGTTTTTGTCACCCCTGCTGCACTTGACCTTGGGCCTTCATGCACAACACTTGTCATGTCAGTATTTTTCCATAAATATTTACTTTTCATTCTTGGGTTCGTATTGAAAAAGGAGTGATTGTGACTGTCAGAGATGTTATGGATTTATCTAGATGCATAGTGAAGTGAAATCCTCTGTTCACTTGTCTTTGTGTCGTAGTTTGAGTGTTTGTTGAACTTGTGTTTCAGTGTACAGCTTGCACAAACTTTAGCACCAATTCTCCGATTCATTTATCTCTTAGGAAGGCTGAATAATGAAGTCAATATTTTGGAGGAGGAAAAAGTGGATGCACCTTCTCAAGGTATTATGGTCAAGACCTGGACATGGAGCTAATATTTACCCGCATATGAAGCCCATTTTTCTTCTTCGCTTGCTCTATTGATTGTCAATGCTTCATTAAACCAGGCAATCTAGGGACAGGAAAGTTGTATCCCTGCCTCCTCTCGGCCCACCGCTCTCTTTCTTGGAGCCTCCACCAATTCTTTAGGGTTGTCTTTTTCCCATTTTCTTTCTCTCACTCTCCCTGAGTGCTACACTGGATGCTTCAATAAAACATGTGATGCCTAGCACTGCAGTATTCTGCCTCACTTACGTCAAATTCTCCTGTGTACCGTATCAATTTTTCATGATTTCCAAAGTTTAGGCTAAAATCTCAGAGTGCAAGGGCATCTCTTGTGCGAGCATCACAATAGATCATCATAAATCAACATTATGAGTAAAGTTCAGGTCGACGTCTTTGTGCTGAGTGTGTGTATGTGTGTGCTGGTTATGCTTGGCAACTAAAGGTTATATAAACTGTCCTCTGAAGGTTTAATGACTTGCCTGAACCATTCATTGTCATATTTGATCGCATGTGTGTTTGCATGTGTTCAAGGTCCAGCCTTGTGGATTAATTTTTCTAACTTTGGTCTCCATGAATGTGACTCAGGAGGGGCAGTTAGGTCTAATTACCATACTGTCTTAAAGCCTCTGGGCAAGACCCAGAGGAAGATGGAAGTGGTGTCTCTCTCTGGTGGAACTCTTGACGTCATGGCTGCTTTTATATGGGCAGAGACTGGCTTCTGTTGTGTAATCCATATATGAAGAGGTACTGTTGGGAAACCGAGTGGATGGACGACTCAGCATCCTTTTTATGGCTTGTAAATTACACTCCAGATTTCTGCGACAGGCTGCTAATGAAGTTAAACAAGGTGAATGTTGACATTTAGAGCAAAGCCAATTCAAAGACAAATGAGCCTGCTGCACAGATGTAAAAATGGAGAGAGTTCCTCTTAATTCCAGTGTTTTCACATCGAGTCTGTCACAGTTTCTTTTTTCCTTTTACTGCTCAAGGGAAAAAAGACTCAAGAAAATATGTAATGCACGCAGTGTTATGCATTAATCAGATTGTTTTTGGTCATGAATGTCTCTTGCACTTGTAGAATGCAGCAGCGTGCACTGTAGGCTGAGCTCACACATCCTGTTGTACCTATTCGAAGTGCTGAATGCGCACCATTTGACGAGAAACACGGTAATTAGCTAATTAGCAGCATTTGTTGAATACAACTCGTTAATGGGTTGCAACTGTTGGTGTCACGTATTGAATAAACATGCTAGTTCATAGACACTCAATAGGAACAAGAGCGTTGACAGAACATCTTTCTCTTTCTGCTCTTCCCAAGGAAGTGGGAACAACAAATGGAAACAGATTCTCATTCTTTCTTTTTTACCACTGACACATCTTTGACACCAAGGTCTATGAGACACATTCAAAAGGAATACAAGATGAATACGTGCTGGATTCCTCCCTTGCATTCGAGTGCTATCATTCCCCCAGTAGTTTTCTGAGAGAGGGTGAGCAGAAAGAAAATCAGTGTGTCATACTCACAGCATTAATGATGGTGCGAGACCTGCCAGCCACCAGCAACAATAAACAAACTAGGCACATGTTGTTTTTGATGTTATACACAGAGACATTATCATACACACGTATCTTGTGAAGACTGTAAGATATGTGTGTGTGTGTCCTCTTTTTTTTTTTCTCTTTTTCTTTTTTTGTGTGCCCCCAAATCCTGGTTCTCTTCCACTTCCTATTTTCTCTTTTGGGGTTTCCAGGCTTTGATATTTTTTATTTAGGTCATAGCGTCCATAGCACTTTGAAGAGCTAGCTGGGTGTATACAACTTTTAGTTTGTAGATGAAAATAAAGCTTTGAACAGGAAACATCATCTGACGAATTGAATTGGTTATTAATGTTTATCTTAAAAAAATAAACAAATAAATCATGCTCAGATGTGCATAAAGGCTTGTTTGTCTTAATTGTCGCGGCCAAAATACACTCTTAATTTGCAATTTGACTCATGCTACAAACAGTTTTTGCATTGAAGAAGAGTAAAAAAACAAACAAAAAACAAACACAAAAAGATATGAGGGGGAAGAAAAAAAGAAATTAGATGGAGGCACTGCAGAAAAAAACATGAAGCAAGGAGGAAAAGATGAGTTAGAACATAAAAATATAATTTAAAAAATAGCAGGAGGCTGCATTTAATGATTGAGGAAAGTCAGACTGCACATATCTGCTGCAGGATGTCAGGAATACAATTAATTTCATACAACAAGTGCAAATAGAGGGGCTCCACTCTGATCATAGCTTCACCTCACTTAAGATACCAAAAAGCTTTATACAGCAGAGGAAATGTGTTGCCTGAGTGCAAAGGGAGAGAAGCCTTCATTATATGTCTATTGGTTGTGACTAGTTGTTTGACTAACATTTTCTAAAACAGGCTCAGAGAAGTAAAATTACTTCAAGTACATTTACAAGAAAAAGGTGGGATCAGAGGGAAGTTTGAGAAAATGAGAAGCTTTGTAATAAACAAATATATTTAGTCACAAGTCAGAGAGGTTTGAGGTTTTTGTTGACGATGATTGACAGTGACTGATTATCTGAGAAGAAGTAGTGAGTTTATGTAAAGAGACGGTTTCTGTTTTTCAGTGCCAATGAGATTTACAAAACCAAAAATGTCTGCTTCTCTCCTGCTCCTCTGATTTTCTTCCTCCCAGCATATGGACATTTTAGAACTAAAGGGCCGGGTACCTCATCGACCCAAAAATTTGTGTCGGAAACTGGCTTCTCTGAGGCCAGCATCAGGAGGATCCTTTGTATCAATATCAAAAAAGGGCGGACTCACTGAGCAATTGGACATCAAAGAGGACTCGGCTCCATTACAAGCCATTAAAAGCGTAACGGCTGCTTGGAAAGAGTGAAGCTTAGAGGATCGATAAAGGGCAGTTTAACTGTCTGACACAGCTCACTAATATCTGAAACATCAACTCCCCTTCAGAGAGAGACAGAGGAAGAGAGAGAGACAGAGAAGAGAGGAGAAAGTTAGTGGGTGAGAGAGAGAGGAAGTGGAAAGAGGGAAAGATCATTAGAGGGCTCTCCATCCTTTCCATTGCTCCTCCTTCCCCTCCTTCCTGTGTAGTATGGTATCCATATACAGTAATGATACAAACTGATCACTGTGGATTAGAAGCTGTGCACAACATAGAAACACAGTCTGCACAGTAGGGTAAATGTCGAGCAGTCTGGTTTAGCTTGAAAACTTTTTAAACCAATGTTAAATGTGTTTAGCACCACGTACACTCCTCTACTCTTCAGTTGTGCTCATGATGATGGTATTTACCTTAACTGTGCTATAGACTTGTCCACCCTGTCCAGTGCACTGAATTGCATCAAGCTTAAGCATTTTGTGTCACAAACAATAGATCAAGGCAGAAAAGGCTCAAAGACTCTTTCAACCTCTTTTCTTGCTTAAATTCCTTTTCCTCTCTGTCACTCTTTTTCTGTCTCATTCCTCCCACATGATCCTCTTTTCCTTTATCGGGGCATCAGAATGCGGAAGCGTTAAGCCTCCTTGAAGTTGATACTGAGCTCAATGCTATTTTCATTCCCTGTTGGTGCAGTCATTGAATACCTCTCTTTTTAGTCTGCGGCTGCAAATGGAATCCAGTTTGATAAGTCATGATAAATGACTTTTCAGCTTCAGGCCACATCAACATTGTCCATGAAGACACAATTGCAATATGAACTGAAGTAAAAACTTAAGAGAGATAGAAACTCTGGCTCTGTATCTGTACATATGTGCATATATGTCTGTTCACACAGTATGCTATTTTATAATTATATGGCACAAGTCACAAATGATTTCCAGCTGCTATGATTTAGCTGATTAATGTCTTAAAGATGAAGTTGTATTAGAGCCCCAATCAGTCTTCACATGTAGAAATTACACAAGGTGTTAATGTATCTGTATAATGGATTGCTGTGAAATTCTGCATGAACAGTCATGGACCCCAGAGGATAAATCAGAGTGCAGACTGCTGCTACTTTTGTTGAACAAATGATGGCTTGTTGCTTTCATTTCACAGATTTTTCCTCACTCATTATGGAAAATATACAATTCATCCTCCTTTAATTTATGAGATGCAGGTGAGAGGGGCATTTTATAGTATACTGTCCATTGACGGAAGGAGTGTAGAGGGAGAAATAGTAAGAAAATACAAATACATTTGTAGTATGTATGAGCATCACCAGGCTACCTCCACCTATCAAACCCACCCATCAACAA
The DNA here is from genome assembly GCA_900303245.1 of Selene dorsalis. NCBI lineage: Eukaryota > Metazoa > Chordata > Actinopteri > Carangiformes > Carangidae > Selene > Selene dorsalis. Next base: position 21,080 of record OMNW01015424.1, read on the forward strand.
CATCATCAAATTTGGAGTCTATGTGACTGTGGTTGGAGAAGATATGCAATCTACAAAGATCTCTGAAGCTGTAGTGTGGTGATAATCTTGCTCTGAACTCCTTAAAAAACAAAACAACTCAGCATGGAAGTCCTACAGACTAGTGCATACCCCCATCCATTATACATCAATGAGGACTGTGTGGAAAGAGTCCCTGTTCTCAGGTTCCAGTGTGCACACATCGGTGAAGATGTCTTCTGCACCAGCAACCCCACAGCAGGAGTGAAAAGGCACAGCTGTGACTCCACTTCCTGGGGATCCTCAGGAAAAAGAAAAACCTGCAGGAAAAGCCTCCAGTGTTCTGCTACCTCTGTTTCATCGAGAGTATGCTGACGTACTGCATCTTTGCCTGGTGTACCATCTGCTCAGTGGACAGCAGAGTAGCTCAGAGGGTCATCAGTACTACCCAGAAGATCACCGGCTGTTCATTGTCCTCTTTTGGAAGGCTTATTCAGTCCGAGCTGCTTCAGCAGAGCAGACAGTATACTGAGAGATCCATCCCACACATCGTCTGTTTGACTGCTGCCCTCTGGCAGACATTTCAGGTCCATCATATCATGGACAAACAGACTTAAAGAGGAACTATGCAAGACTGTGTCGTGGTGCGCAGAGACAAGAGCTGGACACCGGGTCAAGGGCCAAGTACTGCACTGATGTTGCAAGGTTGATTTTCAGCCAAGAGATGCCAGGTGGAAGACAGAGAGCCTCCAAGTCATTTATTTAACCATCACAATTTCTCCAAAGCTGTTTAATTTAAGAAAAATGTAGCATAGCTACAGCAAAAATCCTGCATAGACCAGAGCCAGGGCTACACTGCCAAACACTGACATTAACTCTCTGGGACCCATGTGACTCTCTGCATTTATTTATCATTTTGTCAAGAGCGCTGCATCAGGCTGAGAGGGTTTCACAATAATCTCAAAGAGTCTGGATATTCATCAGTCTACAGTGAGGCAAACTGTCTGTAGAGGGAGTTGATTATGCTCTGTGGATAATCTCTACAAGTGGTCGCCTAGCTAAGATGACCCCAAAGGCACAGTGTAGGATGATCAGTAATGCAACTGTTAAAAGCTGAACAGAATCTTCGGAGCTGCTTCACATCTCTGCTCATCAACAAAACAAATGACCAGTAACAAAACAAGGGAAACTGGTAATTACCAAGAGGTCATTTACTTTTTTCTGTCACTAAAATACGGGATGAAATAATTTGTTTTTTGCTGCTCAAATTACGTCATATAAATTTGACTTGATCTCCAAGATTTATTTGTCTTTTCAGAGACGTGGAACAGTGGGCGAATATATTCTCTCCTCTTGAATCACAAATCCCACTGCCATTTGGTCTCCTCTTTGAACAGCTGTGCTACTCAGGCTCAGACTCAGACAGACAAACAATTGTTCATATGGATAAATGAACACACCCATGCATGCACAGATGTAGAAACTGAGCCGTGCATGTTCAGTTTTTATGCAAACAGTCTTGCGCTGGCACTCCCAAACACGTTTCTCTCACTCCATGTCAAATCTATCTCTGTCTTCCCCCTTTTCTCTCTAACACTCTTCCCCCTTTCTCCCTTTCAATCTCTCCTGTAACAAAAGGGGTTTTCCTTTTCAAAGGGTCTCAGAAACCCCTGGGCGCACAAAGTAGGAACTGCTATAATTGGCAAAGATGTGGCGGAGCGTCACAAGGAAGTCCCATAGTCTAATTATACTGGCAGAGATAGAGGTTTGTACGGTTTCAAGATGCAACAAAGACAATTACTTTCATGAATAGTCATAACATGCTTTCTGCCGCATTATGATACATTTATAGTGTGACATTTGTCAGGATGTATCTGCAGCATCACATTTCCATGTAAATTGGTAGCGTGATGTGCATATTGAAACTTGACAGAGGAGAGTCTACATGTAATATGAAGATGGACATTTTCAATGGCACAATTTAAGGATTTTTATGGTTTCTAACTGGTACAATTACATCGTTCTACATCTTTACAGTCACATAACATAAGGTACAGTACATGTACACGACACTTTAAATCCATCACTGAAGAGATGACATTTGGCTCATTTTCACATTTGCAACACAGCAGCTGCTCAGAGCGCACACACACATTTTTTTGTTTGATATTAAACAGAACATCTAAATGACAACGACAAACACATTGGTTGATAGCATATCTTTCACTGAGTAGAAAATCGGCTGCACTGCACAGAAATGCAGTCCACATGTAGAACTGTCCTTCACGGGAGCCTCCAACCATCGATGGTGTGGAACTTCGGTAGATTGTAGACTTGGTGGATGGTGACATGTTGTACTAATGTGAATGGTGAAAGTAAGGAGAAATCGACTGCAAAATAGAGATAGACCATATTCTGAATATGGTTGATTTATAAGTGTTTGAGCTTTCTGAACAGCTGTAAGGACGCAGCAAGAGTTTTTCACCTTGACAGACAGCACAAAAACTATATGACTCACAGCGCTTTGGATTATGTGAAGTGTGTTTTATATATAAATGTCCTGAGATGCAGGCAGCACAGCACAGCTCTGTTTAAAATTTAAATTCAAACCTTTTAGTGGTTTGCAAGCAGGAGGACCTGAGAGACAAAACAGAGAGCAGCACAGCTAGCTCATTAGTACAGAGTGGATTTTGTCTGTCCTTGAACCTCTCTCTCTCTCTCTCTCTCTCTCTCTCACTCACACATTGTATATATACAGTAAAGACATGTATGCTGATCCACTCACACAAAACATCCACACTAAAGACCTCTATTTAGTGCGCGCGCACACACACACACACACACACACACACACACACACACACACACACACACACACACACACACATACACACACACGGGCGTGGGGAGGCGTCCCCGGGAGGCATCCCCTTATGTTACATTCACAACTAGGGATATTTTATACCCCGCAGGGCTGGATTTGATCCATGGCTTAAAGGTTGCCTATGAGGTCCGCGGACAGATCTCAGAACAGCGCACTGTAATCATAAGATATGCCTCTCTTCATTGACTGTGTACAGTCAATACTACAAGGAAGTCGGGCTGTTTGCTGAGATATAACGCAAACATCTCACGGGAATCCATTTAATTTTGGACATTTGTCCTCTCTGTGCCGTTCCCAGCCATTTTGCAAGCTCGTGCGGATGAGGTGTGTGGCAGACACGGCGAAGCACTTGTTGTCTTGTGCTGTCATCATTTTTACGCACAAGACAATATGAGAAATAAGCCGTGTCATACTTCAGAGGGCCCCCCATTCACACACCGAGCCGCTATTTGGAAATTGTTATTGTCTTAAACAACAGTATTTGTCAAATGTGACCGGGAAAACCAGGCTACTATAAGTGAAATGAAGTGACGTGTAACGCCAATAGGACATTTCCATTGCTGCATAAAAACCATTGGCTTGCATTGAGGGTTTTGGAGAAACAGGTTCGCTGACAACTTAGGATAATAAATGTTTCGCTTTCAGACAGATATCTCAAACGTGAAATCGCACCCAGCTGCTTGTGTAAAGCAAACAAATAGCCCCCCGTGTTAGGAGTCCTCCACTTGTGGTTTGATGAATGAAACCAGACAAAGGTAAATGGTTATTTAACTCATTTCGCAGTAACACTTTGGTAACCGGAGTTTCCGAAATTACAGAGGCACAAATGGGGCCTATAGTGTGCCACATATCCATCTCCTTTACCCACCACAGCTACAGCCCAATCTGACGGTGCATTCACTTCCCTCTCGCTGCACTTTGTACTTTTACCTTCCCCTTTATTTAATTCAGCGCAAGTATTAATAATGTTGTCATTCGCTGTAAAGAGAATAGATTTGATGATAAACGTGTTTAGAAATAACAAAAATAGAGATGATATTTTTAAAGCTCGTTATTTCAATATTTGAAGTGTTGCATAATGTACTAATTCGAGCCTCTGTCAAAGTGGAGAGAGTCAGAAATGCTCCACAGCCTAAATGAAAATAACACTTCTCCTAGAGTCCTCATGTGTTTTGCTTGTATTGCCTGTACAGAAACGTTAATTAGGAACACATGCCACCATTTCATCTGTTTTTGAACTATTGCTTTATATAGCCTGTAGTGTAACAATTGTATAACAGAATGCTCTCAGCAAGAGGATAAAAGATAGTTACTCTAGAGGGATTTAGAATACATTATGTGGAGACAACCAGCTGAAAGCTCCGTTTAATAAGCCAGCAAACAGTTTAGTCCAGATCTACACAAAACAAAAAAAAACGACCTGGGCTGTTGTCATGGCCATGGAGATGCCATGTTCATTGTCTTAGAAAAAACAAACATTTACTCTCACTTGTAGTCCTCCTCGTCGCCCAGGAAAGGAAAGACCCTCTGGATTATTATTATTATTATATTATTTTAAGACGTTAAATAATTCCTATATGTTTCAGTAATCGTCTGTGCGTTTTAGAGCTTGTTGGTTATGTGTTCGTGTCTATTGTTCATTTTGGTTGGTTAAATTCAGCATTTTCTGCCCTTTGGTGTCAAGAAGACAGGAAAAGCCCCATCAGCTCGTTTATTCTGCAGCTTTCACCTGACCTACAGCTGCGGCGGGAGAATTATTTCCACAATAAGAAAACAACGATCCAGGCTGCAGAAATATCACGTTTGTGTTTGTGCAGTAGCTTTAAGCAACAGCAAGGCGTCTTGACAACTGACCCAACGCGCTGCAGACAGGTCGACTGGGAGTTAACAGGTACAATCTGCCTGAACAGACATTAATCACGAGAATAAAAAAAAAAAGTAGTGTTGTGAGAGAGCATCTGAGGACAGGGTAAAGCACAACCTATAGCATCATTCCATCTAATGAATACCTTAATACTGTAGCCTTTGAACGAGACGAGGCAATACAAACAAATACCCCAGTGACAGAAATACCCCTCCCCCAATCCTATAAAGCAGATGACAAATATGGCCATATCAAATCCAGGCAGAGCAACGTGCTACATGCAGTTCTACTCCTGTCCTCCTGTCCCTCATCACTCTCAGTCAGCAGATGAAGATGTGGGCAATGTGGCACACAAGCAACACGTCTGATGATGAAGAAGGGAGGACTAAGAGGCAAATTTAATAATTGTCACACCGAAACCCCATTTTCTTCTTCATGACGCCTTCCAGTTTATCACATTTTATCAGTCTAGGTGTGAGTGTAACGCAGTAATGACAGTGAGGGTAGATCCATGTCCATAACTGGGCTTCCTGTTTCATTTGGAGACAGAAAAGGGGAGGCACACACACACATACACATACACACACACACAGAGACAGACCAACGCAAGGACAGAAACTCTATGTAACCCATCTAACACATTGAGGACTTATCGATGTACTCATTACACTCTGAATGTATCAGGCAAACCAAGGCCACGTCTCGTTCTGTCTCTCTCTCTCTTCCTCTCACACACATACACACACACACACACACACACACACTTACATACATTTGCCTTCCTTCTAGCACGTTTCCCTTCTCAATTGTCTCTACACTGCCTCCATAGTCTCTCTCTCTCTCTCTCTCTCTCTCTCTCTCTCTCTCTCCTTCCTCCTCTCTATTCCCACACAATGCATCACACTCGGTGTTCCTATCGACTGGCTTACATGCTGTAAAATACATTTTCCAGATTGATCACGCATATCACAGCAGCTTTGCAGCGGGGCCTAACCCTTTTGCAAAAACGACGCCCACATCAATACTGTGGCATGCACTATCAAGGCAGAGTTTTTAAGGAACTGGGGGTGGAGGGGGGGTGGGGGGTGGAATATTGTTTGGTTTGTGGAGAATCACCTTGATTAAGCCACGGGAGGTAGGATAGAGGTGGCTCTGTGTGGTGCGCAGGCTTCCCTTGCTGTCTGGGAAAAATATTAAACATTAATGCGCTCACAGGCTGGCAGAGAGCTCAGTGCTGTAGTTCCTCACGTTTAGCCTCCCCTCCTTTGTGCTCGCATTGCCAGTAATGTTAGTGGGTTTGTTAAAATGTAAGGTATGCAACCATTGTGTAATTACCACACTTAATCCCGTGTATCACCTCGTTGCCACTGATAGGTGTAATAGAGGTAAACAGTGTGTTCAGAATTATATGTCTCACTGTAGGACGACTGTATAAGCTGCACTTGCGCTCTTCTTAGAGAAGCCAGGAGCGCACAGAGACAAGACATTTCCTCAGATGGTTCAAAATAAGCCCCCGAGCATCTTGACATTCGCTTCCAGGAAAATGCTTGACAATGAGACATCGTTGCCTATTTCTTTTTTTTTTCTTTTTTTTTTAATAGTACAGTCACCATCACACAACTTCATCAACCGACCCTTCTGCAAAAAGCTGCATCATGGAGTAAGCAAATTGAAGGCAACAACCAATAAAATTCAAGAAACAATGAAAATTTTCAAGACGAAACAAACAAAATGTATTTGAAATGATATATTAAAAGTGCTTTTGATTTTCATGTCTCTCCTCTTTGACTGATGATCGACTCCACGCGCATTCATGGCCCGGGGAAAAGGCGCCCCAGACGTCCTCCCAGTAAAAATGTCCTGGAGGTCAGTTTGCTGCTGTTGCAGGTCCATCGTATCAATTGGGAAAAAAGTTCAACCATCAGTGGTGATATTGTCATAGCGATTAGACTGTTTCTTATTTGTCTAAATTTCTTTATTTTTCTGTTTTTAAATTCTCACTTCAATTTTAATTCTTGGAGAACATAGCTTCGACAACATATATCGCACTCATTATAAGAAGCAAAAGGTTATATCAAAAAATTATTAGTATAGAATCACAGAAACCCTGGTTTAGAACCAGAAAAAATACAAAACAGAGAGGTACATAGACACAGGACAATTCTTATAATTGCTTGGAAACATTATTTTCCCGCTAAGTCTTGATTCTTTTTTTCTTACTGCGCATATGATGTTTTTCATTTTATTTGTATTTTTTACAAAAAAGGAAAATAAAGACTAGTATTTTACAAAATGAAGAGTATTGTTCTTGAAGATGAGGGTGGATTTACACAGGTGTAAAGTCCAGTTCCAATATTTTTCTGTACATAAATGTATTCCATCACAGTCCCAGAAGACAGAAAAAAAGTAATGTCTTCCAAGTTTCTCAGAAAAGGTCCTATATATAGTCTTCTTGAAGGAGGATGGGGTGAGGGGTGCTGAATTTTGGTCCTTTTTTCCCTCTCTTTTTTCCACTTTCATATAAGGATCATTGGATGGACATGTAAGGCCAGTTGAAGCTGCTCCCGGATAATAGCATATCCCTGATGAGGGTTTCAATAGGAGTTTTACCTACCAAGCGGACGAAGAACAGCTGCTCGATTACCGACGAGGAGACGGTGCGCAGAGAGGGCAGCCGCAGCAGGAGCTTCCCAAAGCGGCTGGGCTGGTTCGGGTACTGGCTCCTCACGTACTCCTCCAGGGCGCACTGGGATTTCTCCTGTAGGCTCTCGATGTGAGCAGCGTCCGACAGGCCGCAAGCGTCTGGGGAGCACACACACACACCAAAAACACTGTGGTTAGGCTCGTCACTTCTCCCAAACCACAAGGTGCAGCATGTTGTGGAAAAGTACCTGAAGCTGATAGAATTCAGTCTTTAAACTTCAACATGTGGAGGAACACGTAAAAGAAGAGACGTAGACCGTAAATATATTATGGAAATTGTGTTTTTGAAAGAAATCAGCCTCTCAGCTCAGCAAACTTCCAGAGAAGCACACAGAGAACCTGACATTAAACAGAGACGGCTCTTTTCTTTTATAATTATTTACATATATATATATGTATACCCGCTTCAAATTACTGCACAAAATATGAACACAAAACCACATGGTCTTTTCTTTTTTTTTTTGCCTCACGTGGGCTTAGCTCTGGCAAAGTGCACACTTTGCCATTCCCAATTTACGTCCTGCAAAAGCGCTCTAGTTATCATTCAACATCAGCCTTTACGTGTTATTGACAAAGTGGAATGAACAAACACACTGCCCAAACATGCTACATCACACTGAGCGAGTGGGACTGTCATACAGAATAAACAAGGGGCTTGCTCGCTGGAGTAGTGGATGCACAGCACAGAGGAGGATATCTCTGCTCTGCTCTGCTCTGCTCTGCTCTTACAACAATCAACAAGAATGTGGAGCTAAACGTGGTGAAAACAGTGCTGTGAGCTTGTGTTAGGAGGAACTGATGGAGCAATGGAGCAAAGGCGAAAGGTAGGCTATAGGCCTAAAGGCCGCTGCTCTTGATGTCTGGACTCTGGGGATTCAAGTATAAGGAAACATAAACGGCACTGATGAATCTGAAATTACACTGGATGTAATGTGACCTAATTACTCTGCAGTAAGCTGTTAAGTCATTTCGCTGCTCTTCTCTCCATAGACCACTCTTGGCCTGTTTTTCGATGGAGCCTATAGGACAGGCCGCTGGAAGCAATCAAATTTATTAGAGGAGGTGAAGTCAATAGTCACGCAGAAGCGACATATAATGTCAGAAAATGAGCCTGTGCAGAAGCAGCAGCAGCAGCAGAGCAGCCGAGGCGTGCATATGTTTTGGTGCTCACTGGTGGCTCATGCAAACGTGTGCAGCCACGCTTCAGTATAGACAAAAGCATATATGGCTTGTTAGTGTCTTGCGATGTTGTAGTCTGTTATAAAGAGCACCGTTTTTTCACGCAGTTCGAGCATGCGTGCTCCAGCCCACTGCTTATTAACGCAAACAGCATAACCGCTGGTGTACATGGTCCCACATGGAGTCTAGGCTGGCTTTAAAAGAATCTGTATTGTGAGCTGTGTTTTTGTGGAAACTACACAAGGAAGACTGCTTTAGTTTTCAAACACCACTACATTAAAGACCGGACAGAGGCTTTTAAGTCTATTCGTGATTTCTCACTGCTATAACTCACTATGGCCAGACACAATAACCTTATGAACCCGGGGGGCAACGCTGAGATCTCGGGGTGATTTACTGTGACCTTAGTCCGGCCGGTCAGTGCCCCACGTATGCAAATCCCTGTGGATTAACGCTGAGTGTCCGTTTTAAAACCTACAGCAATCAATAGGGTTGAAATTAATTACATTTGGAAATTTCGTGTAAATTATAATACTTGGCATGAATATTGACAGACAGCGATATAGGGAGTTCAAAGCATTGCAGGGAATAGGCTACAGTTGAATGTATGTGTCAAGAGAAAGCTGGTCAAAGACACCCCATAGTTCTCCATAAGGCCTGCCTGCAACCCTGCACCCCACTACCTCAATAGACTGGGACATGGGAGCAGATAGCTTCCAGATTCGCAAACGACTATTTCTGTGGTAGGTTAGCAAAGGCACACACTGCACTGTGCACATGTGGATGAGGAGTTCATGTAAGACAATGATCCTGAACTGTGGTGAAATAGTTTTCCCTGGCCATCATTATTTATGCATCAAATGCTGACATGTCTGGTGTTATAAAAGGCAAACAATCCTCGCTGGTCTTGGCAAAGTGCCATGTGACTTGTTATAGCCAGCACCAGTTGTAGCCTATCAACCTAACTACATGGTCTGTTAGAAAACACGGAGGATGTTAATGTGTGTACGAAGTTTCTCTGGGTAATTTGGGGTGAATTACTGAAACGCCGTGCAATTGGAAAATATGGCCCAATATGTTAGTGCACAGGATACCATTACAGGATGGGCAGACTAATAGTGAATAAAATGAATCCAACAGGATGTCACATCACTTGAACAGGGAAACTGAGACAAAATACGTATCCAAGTGTGTTAAAACATATATTTATCTCTCAGTGTGCGTTCAGATTTTGGTGTGCCAAATTTACTTAGCTGCCAAACCTCGTGACTGAAAGCAGTTATTATATCTGCTGAAACTAAATATATAAATAAATATATATATATGTATGTATAAAAAAAATAAAGAAAGTCCTCTAACTGTAGGAAATCCTATGTGGTAAAGTCGTATCCGCCAAAACAGGAAAATTGAATTGTTAGGGTGGTTTAATAGAAGGAACACGATCTCTGAGTTCCTATTTACAAGTTTGGTCAGCACTCTGACTTAGTTTAGATCATTTAGACCCTGACTGCATAAATCTTATTATCGTTTGTACACACTGTGTACAAATGACAAATTTTAATATGGAGTGTGATCTTTTCACATATAATATAATATAATATAATATAATATAATATAATATAATATAATATAATATAATATAATATAATATGAAACAGTCCAGGTGGTGTGTATATATGTAGTTGTAGATTCCAGTGACGAGAAGTAAATAATAAACAATAATTACTGAAATGTCCTTGAAGACAAGTGTAACCACTCCTAATATAAAATGGAGATAGGACGCTTTCTAGGGATATTGAAAAATGAGAATTATTTCGATATAAATCCAAATCTGAAAATCCATGTAAATCTGAATATTTTATCATAAACGTGCCCAATTATAGATCGTGTACAACCACGTTACCGAATTTTTATAACGGGACAAATAGGAGACAACGAGGTCCAAACTTTGAGATAAGTTCAGAAGCAGTTTGGGGCCTGTGAGTGAGAGGATTTAAACTTTCCTTCTCCTTCCCATCATCACCAGACTCCCTTGACATAATAGGCCTAATGGCACCAAGTGTACACAAGCAGCTCCAAAATAGCATCTAAATTACGCACCGACAGTAAATGAGGACCTTTAGGACCTTGCCCCAGTCAGCCATCAATTAAGCTATCAACAATGTAGGTTACTTTTGAAAATTACTGCTGATGACTTTCCAAAGCGTGTGCGACAGGAGAACCTATCCTCAATAAGTAAGGAAATTAATAGGTCAGCTAAAATTAATCTACAAACAATCTATACAGCAGTGTTGCTCTGTGTCTTACAGAAGCGATGCACTGACATATGAGTCAACTTCCATCAGCTTTTTTTGATCTCACTCTGCTAAGGATTATTTCCTGCCCCCCAAGACATGTGTTTGTGCACGCAAAACAAGGATGAAAGCACGCACCAACACTCATAAATGCATCAGCTGTCATATATCACCCAGTGATGGACTATTTCATCTTTACGCTCAATTATTTGACACCTGTTCCAAAATTTATGGCCGCGAAGCTACAATCTCGGTGTCGGCTCAGACGTGTTCAAAAAAAAAGTTTAACTCAACAATTATAAAATATTCACATATATGAGACTGTCAGTTGTCTCCTGGTTAAAAAGCACTGGACTGGGTGTTACACTTAAAAACTTGATGCGCTCACTCAATCTGGATTTGTTTACACGTCTTATGCTGCGGCTACAACTGACATGGGAATGCATGTAAGAGGATATGTAGCAAGCTGTTGACAAAATAGCTATTCCATCGGCAACACAAACATCTCGTAAACTCAGATTTGTGACCAGCCTTCACTTGACAGCCATATCCTTGATGCCACAGCACTTCGCCCTACGAGCCTCGCTCCCAGTAACATAACTGTAACTAGGCCTCATTTGATTATAGACATGTTCCTATGTGACATGTTGGACACCCACCTGATGTAAAAAGCACGATGGCCTTCAGGCAGCTGTACTCTGCCGAGTCTACGTGCAGGGTCTTAAGCTTCTCCACTTGCTCCTGGAAGATCCGGATGTGATCCATGAAAGCCACGACGCGGTCCGCGGACATCGGGGAGGCGTGGAGGCCCGCCGCGGCGAGCAGAGGGGCCACATGCAGAGGCATGGAGCACTGGGCCGCGTTAAGCACAAACAACTCGCTCCACGTCAGCCTGAGAAGGGACACCTGGTCGGTGATCTGCAGGTCGGGAAAGAAAGGGATGTTTCTCGCCCACTCCACGGCGCTGAAGAGCAAACGAGCCGCCAGCTCGCAGATGTTCTCGATGCCCATGATATTGTTGGGCTGCATGCACTGGCTCCCGTACCGGGACGTCGGGTAAGGCTCGGCCCGGAGCAATAACGAGATGTATCCGGACAGATAGCAATGGCCATTCAGAGGATCCCCGTTCGTCAGCGCGTACTGGCCTGGGTTGGGCTGGGTTGGAGGCATTCGTCCTCGCTGAACCGCTGACAAAAAGAAAGAGAAAAAGAGGAAATGTGCATCCAGGACTGATAAACATTGTTCATGAGTAGTGCAACAGTCAAGCAGGCTACAGCTAGTGAGCCCCTTCTCTATAAAACGGCATGCTCTGAAATTCAAATTCTGCACGCTTTTAAAAAAAAACACACACTGCCTGCTGTGTGCTGCTTGTAAAACTATACTATTCCGGATTATTCTATCGACAGCATAAACAAATCATCAATACAGATGTGCTGTGTCCCTCAAGCTTCACACTGATTGCATTTGTGTTTAAGGATCCAGGCTACATGGGCTGCAGGGCAAAATGGAAATAGAGTCACTTTCCCACAGAAAACACACACATTTTCTGCTCTCCAAAAGTAAATTTACCTCATTCTC
>OMNW01015425.1:0-13575 GCA_900303245.1 Selene dorsalis
ATCGAAAAATAAAGCTGAACAGTTGCACGAACTTAAATGTTACTGAACAAAAGAAGGAATAAACAAATACCTGTGTCCCATATTTTCTCCTATACACAGACTATAGCCTAATAAAAAATAATAAAATGGTATATGTGTCTATTAGGCTATATGAATAATTTCTGACACCTACATTTAAATTAATTTAGACAAATAATCTTTATTATTCGTCTTATTTTTTTATTAGGTTTGTCGCTGGTAAGAATACACAAAGAAGTTAACAAATCATTATCCAAACCACGACCCACTGCAAAACCAATAAAATGAAATAAAAATAAAACAACAAAAGGTTTTAAAATGATGAACCTTTTAAATATAGGAGCAATCATGTCCATCTTGAGTCAATTCTTTAGACAGCTTTTTCTGTCTATAAGCTCTCTAAAGAAGAGCTTTGACAGCTAATATGTAACATTTAGGAGAAAATGCCAACAAACTGATAAGCCTCGTGGCTTACAGAAACAGAAAAACATATTAAATCAGATATCCTAAGTATCCAGATCACTACTTATACTGAAATCAGTTAGAAATAAATCAACGTACCTGAAGGTTATTATTACTCCAATCCAAATACACAGGAATTATCTTGCAGCGAGCACCTGCCTGTTTATTATCAAACATGCCCAGAGAGTGACCTTCCATAAAAAAAAGAAGAAAAGCAGCACAAAAATCGACCTAATTCAGAGTATGGAAGATAACAAGTATAAGATATGATTGACTTTTCGGAGAAATATTAACTGCGAGGAAGCTGGAGTTAAACTGATTTGCATGCTGTTCAGGGAAGTTGTGAGCTTTGCTGAGGGAGACGGAGCTGAGTAGAGGGGGTGAAGTACTGGTGGAGCTGGAAGGAGCAGGGAGGCGGTAGCGCGGTTTGGGCGCACTTAAGCGGGAAAGCTTCTGCAACACGGTGGAGAGATAGCTAAAAATGGTGGTGGGACATATCTAGCATTTTGTAGGCTACATGACATATGACAGCATGGAAGGGATGGTGAGAATAAGCATACCCAACAAAAGGGAAATGACAGATCGCCTTTAATGTTGGGAGTAGTGTTTAGACTTTAGCCTTTTTTTTTTTTAAATCTATATAGCTAATAAATTGTACAATGGCAGCATAGAAAAAAACATATAGCTTGTTTTCTAATTTTGCAAATATTGTAGGCTATTGTTATGTGTGCACACAATGACAATCCGAGTATTTGTCTGTAAATCTGTTAAAACAAAACACCATTCACAGAAATAAAATGTGTAAACTCAAAATATCATGCAAATGCACAAACAAATTCCACGAATAAAAACGCGTGAATATTTTCCAACATCAGTCTTTCAAATAGACATTTATCACTCATATTGCTATTTGTGGATCTCAGTTGAATTACCAACTGCAAAGAATTGCGTCAGTTCCAGCTTGTGTTTACATTTTAGGATTTAGAAGACAAACCCTCCAAATAACGAAATCAGCCACTCGGTCAATTTCTGAAAACGGGTGACGTCACTTCCGCTTTTCAGAGTGGGCTACTTGCACATTTCTCGTCTGTGCTGTGTTTATGCCCCAAGGAGTCGACCACAAGTAACATTCATTGAGTGATAGGGCCCTGGTTAAGGTCTTTGATAGTATGGATAATGATTTTGATATTTATTTAGTTAAAATATTACGTATGCTATTGCTATTTAATTGTCCATTGGTAATAATCGGCTGAGCTAACCAATACCGGCACATGTTGCCATGACGTCAGACTGGACTGAGGAAGTGAAAAGAGGTGGGCTACCTGATTTCTTGATTTTCTACTGCGTGATGATGGTGGAGATACATTGTAAACGGACCAGGTTTCAGACAACTTCAAGCCTTAAGGTGCTAACTGGTGTTAGCTAGACTGTATTGGGTTGAATTCGTTGTAATAACAGGAGACAAAAGTCAGGGCCCCTTGTGTGTTCCATGGAGGAGCCTGATTTCATTATTCCCTGTTTCTCTCTGTCCAACGTATTTGATTGTTCTTAGACACAATAGGATGTGGTATTTAATCCTTTTATTTAGTCAAAATTGCTTTATATTATTATTTACCTTGGTTACTTACAGTAAAGGTTGTGTAGGGAGAAGTGGTTGTACTTCCTTTCATTCCACTCACCAAAACACACAAACTTTTACAAAAGTCTATAGAATCACTGAGTGAAATATTAGAAGCCATAAAATAAAGTACGTTGTCATTGTGGAGTCTCATCTTGTTATGTCAAATATGTAATCTGACAAATACTAAATGTACTATGTGACCTTACTACTATGTGATGAAGATATTGTGTATTATAACATTACTCTTACTATAAACACCTGTAAGAGGTCCAATGACCGGTGGCTGTACAGGACTAATGAAGATCATCACACATCCAGCGCCATGTTTTTGTGAATGTTTTCTGTAACCATGGCAGCAAATACCGTTCCATAGCCAAAATTAACAATGAACGACAAAATTACAATACTCCATTTCTTGACAAAATAAATATCGTAACCAAAAGCCATTCCTCTAACGATCTAAACCAGGGTCCTGTTACAAATCTACCTCTTAATCCACACGCTGAGAAAGCGGAAGGACAAATATTGAACTACATTTCCCAGAAGACAATACGCTGCAGGCTGACGTTGATTGGACAAAGTTTGGTAGTCGCTACATGCTTAAACAAACTAGCAACAGTTAGATGAACAACCTGTGCTCCAAGGCAACCATGCGGAGAAAAAACTTCTTCACACTGCTTTTTGGGCTTTTTGCGACAATTCACTAATAGACTATATTCAAATATAACAGAAAGCATTGGTAAGTTCTGACATTACTTGCGAAGACAGTGGCGGTTAGCTAACTGAACTGCTAAGATGCTAGTAACGTCACATGCTAGTCCAGACAATTTATAGCTCAGACTACCGATAGCACATAACAAATGGTGGCTTCCCGCTACCACTGGGTTACAGTTATCTAAGATGTATTCATAGCAAGAGAATAGAAGAAGAAGAGTCATAATTTAGACTCCATGCGTCAGTTTATTTCGCTTGAACTATATTTTGCAAATGCAAGTGAGGTAGCTCGGCTACGTCCAACGAGTCAGCGACATGTATGTTTTCTGCTGAGACTGTTTACTGACAGACCAAAAGTCCAGTTGTACTCGAGTAAGTTCTTTCCCCACATAACGACTCTCTTTCAATTAGACAAGAACTGTGTATGATGTGTGTGTTGATTTACTGCATGAAGCTTAACGTTGTCTGGACTTATGGTGCCATCACGTGTTAATGTTTGGCAACTGCGCCTGTTGAAGATATTAAACATGTCAGTCAAAACTGCTCATCTCTCATTCCACTGTACAGAAACGGGTTTGATCCCAAGATGAATTTTTCTGAAGTCTTCAAGCAGTCCAACCAACTTTGTAAATTTTCCCCTGATGGGAAATATTTGGTAAGGGTTTAAAAACAAACTGTACACTAATTTGTAAACGTAGGAGTGTGTGTAATATCGTATGAATAATACTTCAAATTTTAAGTTAATTCACTCTGTTGGGTTGTGAGCCATGTCCTGACAGTGGAGGTCTTTTTATTTTGTTATGGCTCTGGTTCCACTCCACAGGCTACCTGTGTGCAGTACAGGCTGGTGGTGCGAGATGTGAGCACTCTGCAGATCCTGCAGCTCTACACCTGCCTGGACCAGATCAACCACATGGAATGGTCCTCGGATTCTCTCTTTATTCTCTGTGCTATGTACAAGAGAGGACTGGTACAGGTACGTTATGAGAGGGGGACAGCAGTATGGGCATATAGAGTTAGTGTAAGCCATATACTTCATTGAGTTGCAGCCTGTTTTGACCACTACACTTAGTGGTATTATGATAACTTAATAGTTATTCTGAATGTATTTAAAAAATAGTTTAATGTATTTTTACCTTTAATCATTCTGTCACTCGAAGTGGAATACTTTGTTGGATCATGTGAACAATACGTAAGCATCCAGTGAAGCCCTAGAAGCTTGCAGTATTCATGCACTGTTCATGTTTGTGTTAATTGTTACCAAGTAAACAATACTCCAGAGATTAACCAACAGCAAGAAAGTTAAAATGCTGCCTTTAACATTGGATATTGCCTAACCCAAGCACAAGTTTTCTGCTGCTTTTACGTGCACTCAAAATTTGACAAAATTTTACACGGCTTTTAAGCGAGTCTCTGAGAAATCATTTTGATGCTATATTTACTGTGATGAACTTAGTTTATACAGTTTGGTAGGTTGGTAGAAAGAACAAAGAAGCCACAAATTACATTTGCTTTTGGTTTAATTTTTTAGTTAATAAAATCTTTAAACTTTTGGGGACAGACATGCAGATCCTGGGTCTCAAAAGGTGCTGATGTGTGAGATGAAGTTGGTTAACAGAAGTTTTTAGAGAAAACAATGAAGAGTGATGATGAATATGTTAAAGCACATCTTTTCTCTCTTTTTTGTTTTTATGTATAGTAGGATTTTTCTTGCATGAGATTTGTGTGATTGACACAAAGCCTTAAAGGGGAACTAAGTCTGTCGCATTTCTGCTGTTTGGCTAACCCTCCTCCGGGCCACGTGCATTCGTTTTCAATGAAGCCGGCAAGAAAGCAATCAATAGAGCGGTGGATAACGTTATTTATCATGTACGATGTTACGACGTCTTATTATCCATCATAAACAAGAGATTACGGGTTACGGGGTGTGTTTGTGTTGTGGTGCTGCCGACACCAGGGCGGAGGCTCTGATCTTGCAAGGTTGGTTTTTCGGCCAAAAGATGCTAGGTGGAAGGCAGAGAGCCTCCATTCTCCCTTGTTTCAAGTTACAAGAAATTTTTAAAGTTCTGTATGTTGGTGTAATGTCTGTTTCTTTATAAGCTTACCTTTGAAGAGGTATCCAACGCCAGTCTTTCATGATTTCTGATGCACTTCTTACTGTTTGAAATCAAGTCGATGGAAATGCAGGATATGTGAGAGATGTCATCAATGATGGCTGTTTGCTGTCCCACTGTCACTCTCCTCTTGACTCTGCCTTTCTCTTCAGGTATGGTCTCTTGAACAGCCGGACTGGCACTGTAAGATTGATGAGGGCTCAATAGGACTAGTCTCCTCACGCTGGAGTCCAGACGGACGTCACATTCTCAACACCACCGAGTTCCATGTAAGTGTGAAGTTGCTGTGTGCTTGTGTGCATGCATTCATGCACACTGAAGTGTGTTTATGCATATGCTTGTCTGGTTTCAACTGTTGCTGGCCCGCAAGTGACGGGGACCTGAAAATAGCCAGACACCAGAGCCTTCCTTGACTACCACTACACCCCCCCACCTGCTGCATGTATTCAGCCTGATTTCATAGCTCCACTCCTGTTAGCATCCTGTCATACATGGGTCTCAAGTACCTCTAGAACACGGGTGCAATGTGTCTGTGCCCTTACGATGTAGGTCTGGTATTTTCTTTGGCAGCAAGTTGTTTTACTGATGTTCTATTACTTACAGGCTGTTATATAAAAGTTTAAAGATCTTCTTTTAATAAATGAGTTCATTAGCCAGCCTGAGATCTTCTTGGTAGATTCTCGACATATCTACTCCCATTAAAATTGTCTAATGACATTTACCGCTGTTGTTGATTTAATACAGTGATATCAAGTCCCAGGTCACATTTTGGAAAATATTCCATGATTGAAACAATCTTATATTTAAGAGGTTTTTCACACAAGAAAATAAAACTGCATGTATTAATTGCTTTAAATAGTTTTGATGAAATTTCACTCCCTTGTGTTTATCAGCCATTTGATCAATGTAAGAGCCAAATTAAAGTCAAGACATGTTGAGTGTTTATGAACGTGTGCAAAGTCTACAGATTAAATAATGATGAATTTAGCTCCTTTCTGTGCCGCCCAGTTCCTGTTTTACATTCACTTCACAGTATCCACGTGTTGTAATGACTGAGCAGCTACACTTGGGCAATGTGGAATATGATGGGGCACCGCTGTTGACCACGTCTGTAATGCTGAACCTGACTCCTGGAATTATTTGACAGGTGTTGTGGCCCAACACACCACTGTGTCTGGTCTGCAGAGGGGAGCAGGGAGTGCAAGTGTCTGTGGCATGTCTGCTTTGTGTCTATGTGCTCCTTCCATAAAGCAAAAAATAGGAATAGGATGCAAAAGAACGAGTCCTTCCCTGAAGAGATATGATATTTGTTCAGAACAGTGCAGTTTAGGAAAAATTAAATCATCAATATCAGAGTTTTTTTTTTATGCCTCTACACCAGCAGCAGCCTGGGCTCAGGGCCAGAGGCATTATGTGTATGGGTTGTTCTTTGTCCCTCTGCTCATAAAATTTGGCACAAACACTTGGACTCACAGATGAACTGATCAGATTTTGGTGTGCTATCATATTTCTGTCAGAGCTCAAGAATTCATGGTAATTCTGGCAAACCTTCACACAAAAGTTTAAAAGGATAAAATTCTGAAGTGATGTTTTTTTTGTATCTAAAAGGTAAAAGGTCAACTTTACCGTGATGTTCTGCAAAACCTTGTTATGATTCTTACTCATCTCTGTAACTCAAAAGCAGAAGAGGAGATTGGTATTTTGTTTATGCTTTAACAATAACAAGGTTCGTCATCGTAGTCCATGACACAAAATCTTCTCACCTGTATTTCGCTATCTCGCTGTCCTCATCACCTGACTGGATATGAAAAGCAATATGAACTACTTATTACCGTTATTGAATATCCTTTTGTGGTTGAGGTTGCAGAACTAATTTACCAGAGGCACCGGGCCACCACATTGCCAAGGGGCCCACTGAACTTACCTTCACCCCAGCCCAAGATTTCATTAAGGCTATGCCAGACGGGTGTTTGTGTCAGGCTTGAATTTCAGCCCCACTCATAAACAACCTGCTATATTAACTTGTTTAGGGACAGCTGCCTATGGTGTGGATCGTGCCTCTGTGTGTGTGTGTGTTTGTCTGTCTGTGTGTCAGTAAATCTGCTTAGCTGGCTTCTTCGGGTGTCTGGCTGTTTTTGTATAGATATTTCAGTTGTTTCTTCTTAATCCCACTCAGAATATCTTTAGATCTTTATGATTTGTAGATAGTAGACAATAATCTGTTTGCTCACAATTGACATTATGACACTAATAGTAATTTCTAAGTATACTGGCCTGTGATGCTTACAGGTAGTCCATTGACAGACTACAGGTGACCACTGCACTTTTCCTGGCATCCAGAAATACTCCTGAACCATAACGGCTTCAATGTAGGACATGTTTACAAAAAACAGCTGCAGTATAACATGTTATGGCGCCATGTCACAGATTTCATAGGAAGTCACTGAAACCTAGCCTGTGCATTGTGAGACTTCACCTAAATTGTCTCCTGTTTGAATTCCGATCATTTATCTTAGGACCTCACAATATGTCACTCGCACATCCATGTTAATCCACCTTTTACCAGCTGAGGGGTGATAAACTGAGGGTGGAAAAAACTCCAGCCAAGGACATCATTGAGCTAGACCTCTCTAATGGTTTTTACATTGTTGGGATCAGATTATCAATAGCATTCTTGGCCAGTACTGCTGGAGCCTTTGCTAGTGTGTAGCATTGTTGGTGAAAACACTTCTGGACTAAACTGCAAACGTAGACAGCTGCTGCACTGCATCATGGGACAATAGCTCACCCATACCTATGTGTGGGCTGTGACGAGCTCCAGTTCCTTGGTAGAATCATGGGGCTGTAACACTAGAAATAGGCTATATTGGTTTCAGATGGCTTCAGATGTGGAATGCTTACAGTCTAATCCTCTGCTGACAGATAGGCCTATATGGCATCAAATGCACTCGCCCATTCTTTTGCACCAGCCCAGGCGCACATTCAGAATGGCTGATAGATATGTTTTATTCCAGGTTGCTGTCATTAACTTTGGTCCATTTGGCCTTTGTCCTTATTTTGTGGTTTTCATGGTATGAATCTTTAAAAGATACAAAAGGATGAGCTTGAAGAAATGATTCGCAACTGTCATATCTAGCAGTGTTCTAAAAAACATGTTATATCAGAACATGTCAAGTTAATTTTATTGCAGCTCTTAATTATAGCTACAGTCTCAAAGGACTTCACGACAGCCATGTCATGAAACAATGATTTGCAGTCCATCTTCCACACCCATTTATAGAAAACACACAGCCCGTATGGTTAATGATAATACTGAAAGAAGAAGTTGTATTGGTCCATAATTGTAGCCAGTACTGATCACCACTTGCATTTATGCTCACCCCATCACAGACATGAATTTTTTCTGTCTTTGATGGATAAACAGCAGCTGTTGTAGTGGAGTTTGGTCTTTTCACACCACCCTCAAGTCCTTAGCTCACATCCCTGAGCTGCTGCTCACCTTTGGTGAGGATACTTCATCTAAAGTGTAGCTTTACCAACTAAGGATCTTATTGCATACCACCCCACATGGAAAAGCATTTCCCACCTATTTTCCCCATGCTACCCTTCCTCCACCCAGTTTAAAGTTACGCTGCCTTTTCGGGTCTTGATCTCTGCGTCCCCTATGTGGTGGGTTCAAGGCATCCAAGAAGTGTAAGTGTGTTTGTGTTTGAGCAATGTTGATGTTGGTTGCCATGGCACCATTTCGGAGGGGATGTCCAGGAAGTGTGCAATGAAGTGTTATTACAGGGTTTACACAGCTGGATATCTTGACCAAACAGGAGGGTTGACACTTCAGCCCAGCTAGGTGACAGACTTGGTCGGGTTCAAATGTCTGTCTGCACATGGTGATGAAAGCCTCATCATTTCAATAGTTTTAACCCTATACATTCTTAAAAGGAAACTACAGGATCAGGGACAGGCTCCAATTTTTATTTACCAAAAGATATTTGAAGAATCATTAATTATTGTTAAATTATTTGTGGCATTTGTGAACAGGGTTTTCCCTAGAATATCTAGCCATGTTGTCATTAACAATTGCTCAATACATTGAGACTTTAAGTTTGATATAAGTTTTAATTGCACAGGAGTGCACATCACCCTTCCTTACACCCTTATTTGAAATTGGAATGACTACTGAATAGTAGTCTGATGGTATACTGCCTGGTATACTTGACCTTGGTTTTGAGGACGACACACTGTCGAAAATTATAAATATATGAAATATAAAAGGAATGTGTTTAACAGTCTTCTTGGCTCACCAGCTTAGTTCAAGATTTTAACAGCTTTACATTCAAAGCATGATCAGACAGGGCCACGTGCACCATATGGTATTAACTTCCTGTAAGCTGTAAAGGAAAGTATGAGGGACATGCATTTAACACCTGTAATGGTGTAGTGTTGTATTTGCATGCCTTTTACCATTTAGATTATTTTGTATTCACTGCTGTCATAGTTGGCATCTCATTGCAACTATGCTTTAAATGTCAATTATAGAAATGTGATTCAAGCTTTGGTATACTATTTGTGTCATATAAAAGACAAATATTAATTTGGATTATAAACAGAAATTGGTCATATGTCTTCCATGTATATATGTTGCAGTCATCATGCTTATAAAACGTAATGTATACTGCTACTCTTGGGCTGTTGTTAACTGTGGCATTGCAGCTCTCTCTTTGAGCACCTTAACACCCAGGCATACAAACCGCACATACTAACAGTGTTCCAAAAACTGTCACATGGGCCTTGTCTCCTCAAGGGCAAGACGATGTGTTTCATACTGGTCCTTGTGTCCAAACATGCTGCACTGCTGGACAAGTGCCACCTGCTTTCGTTGGATACAGTGTTGCTGAAGTGAGGCTAGCGTGTGTTTAAGTGACCGCTGTCAAAACTGAGCATTAGCATGTGGTCTCTTTGTTATGCCGACTTGTGGCCAAATAGTTATTCCTTGGCACTGACTTTCATTTTGTCAATCTGCTGGCTGGACAACTTCCTGTTAATGTGTCACACCTGTAGCAAGCTTGTCTAAGATTACATCCTGGCCTCTTTATGGAGTAGTTGTATTTTCTTGTTGTTTGTCAAGATGTTGCTTTGGATCATCTGTTAATTTAATGTGTTCAAGTTCTAATTTAATCTGTACAGACGCATTTGATCCCTGACTGACTACAAAGCTTAAACATATGCATTCTGTCCCTGTGGAAGTATACTGATAGACAACACTCCACCCTGAGTCCTAGAGGACCATCTATCTAATGATGGATTTGCTACATGTCAGAGTCTCATATCCCTCCTGGAGATTTATCATACACCTCTTCAAAGACATAAGACATTCTGTCCACAGACGTTAAAGAGCATGATGGACCGTGCAAGTGCAGGCTGGATCTACTCAGCTGATGGACAAGTCTCTGGGTGTAGAGGAATACTTAATGTCCTCGTTAGGCCATTGACCTGAATGGTTGACCTTACCTCTTATTAATAGGCTCTTGTTGGCACCCATGCCATGATACCATGATGCTATTATTGTTCATGCTGGGTGAGTAACAAGAAGTTGCAGACAAAAATTTTAAAGATTTGCTTGAATCGGTTTGCATTTAAGCAGTCTGTCCACCAGAGAGTAAGTGTCTTGGTCACAGTTCTATAATAATGACATTAAAATAGTATCTTATATGCCTTTATTGAAAAGTGAACACCAAGCAAGACACTGATATTTTTTTTTAACCCACAATAATATTTCGGTCTCAAAAATGCTGTATTTCTTGGGGCCTTTGTTGAATGTGTTTGTGCCCTTTGTACATTCTAACTGTGTGTTGCTTGCCGTCTAAACTTTCACCTGAATATACTCCACTGTTAATTTTGTTTTATTCTGTGTCCCTCCTCCCCCTTGGTGCTTTGACAGCTGAGAGTCACTGTCTGGTCTCTGTGTACCAAAGCTGTGTCGTACATCAAGTATCCAAAAGCATGTCAGAAGGGTAAGAGAATTATATTGTTTTATTTAGTTTCTCAGGGCTTATGTGTGTATCTATATTGCCAGGAGTACCTGAGGACAGGGCCACAGGTCTGAGTGCTTCAGCTCATCATGAATCACATGCCGTTCTTTACCTAGTGGCACGACCCTGGGTATGTGGCCAAACTGTGGTCCTCTCTGCTGACAGCTGTGGCCCTCTTCAGTAAATGGGGCATGCTCTTCATAACAGGCCTGTCAACAACTTGGGGAAAAATGATTGTCTCTGACTCTTCCCATTTTCCACATGCAATACTGTGCCCTTCTGCGACCCATGTATTCTCACTAGATGATATGACCATGATAGTTACATACCACTGACTTTATGGTGCCAATGTGTCCGATGATTACATTGGATGAAATACACAGGAACATGTGAGGTTACATATTCAGTTATCAAAATAGATAATTGGCTTTTCTTCCGTTATTCTTTTAGCCAGTATAATGTAATATTTTAATAAAATACCCTTTTTTCAGTGTCTATTTTTTCCCTTGCTGCTGCTAAGGAACCAACTTTCATGCGTCTTGATTTAAGTAATAAACTGAAAAAAGTTAGTTATTAAGTCAAGATTGATACAGACTGTGATTCCTGATGCCTGCTGTACAAGGACTATAATATAGCACTGTGTCAAATGCATTTAGTGCAAAAGCATTTAGTATGATTGATGTATATCTTGCATGGTGGAATTTCTTTCAGTAATTCAGTTCAGCCTGCTCATTACGTTGTCATTGTAAAACCTTTATCATACTTTAAATGATATATACCACAACTGTCATTGCCTCGAAAATTACAGTTCTTACCCATCATTTTCCATCCACAGGTATAGATTTCAGCAGAGATGGCTGCTATATGGCCTTGGCTGAGCGCCGTGACTGCAAAGATTATGTCAGTGTTTTTGTGTGTGACGACTGGCATTTATTGAGGGTATGTGGTGTGTTTAAATTTTATTTGAGTTTCATGACCATTACAGTTCAACTCAGACATGATTTGCATAACAGGATGAATTGCAGTATTCATATCTGTATAAACATGTTTTGGTTTTTGCTTCACTTTTTTTCTGTAAATGTATCACATATTAATTTATCTCTCTTTTAACTCCCAACTCAGCATTTTGAGACTGAGACACAGGACTTAGCAGGGTTGGAGTGGTCTCCCAATGGCTGTGTGCTGGCAGTGTGGGACAGCTGTCTGGAGGTAAGTCAGTTGCCTTACAGACATCAAGAAGAATCAAAGGCTATCATTACCAACATTTTTCATCATGTTTGACTTTTGAGGCAAGTATACAAGTAAAGTGTCATCGCACTGGCATCGTTAGGAATTCTGACAGACATTCATGATGTATCTGAGGATATTATTAATTTAAACAAAGCACACCTGTTGGTAAATTTTGTTATTGTAATGAAAATGCCCCACCAACAGGTTAAACCCTTTGAGAAAGTGTCACACTAATTATGTTTAGAAGAAATCACGTGTTACTGTGAAGCATCCTTATGATCAAAGTACACCAATTGGTTTAGCCCAATGCTAATATAAACTGCAGACAAATACTGTTGTTTCGTGCGTGTGTATCCTCTCCGCAGTACAAGGTGTTACTGTATTCTTTGGATGGCCGACTGCTGTCAACTTACAGTGCCTATGAGTGGTCGCTGGGTGTCAAGTCTGTGACCTGGAGTCCCAGCAGCCAGTTCCTAGCCATCGGCAGCTACGATGAAAAAGTATGAACAGACAAGACAACTTCGGGAAATTAGTTTGACACAAAATGTTTTGTTGTAATGAATCTTAAATACAGTACTCTGCCATTTAGTTAAATCAGATTTTCACAAAAATGTTTTCAGCCAATGTTTTTCACATGACCAAGGATGATGGTATTGGTGATCAGTGATCATCAGAATAATATTCAATTACATTTACAGCTGTCAAGATTTGATTTCCCATTAATCTAGAAACTTATTGTTTGTACACGCACACACATTCCTGTATGGGTATCATAGTGAGCTCCAGATAAGTGTGGAGATGGAGTGAGGACCACCCTTTCTGCTACACTTAGAGAGAAGTACTTGTAACTTTCCCCACTAGATGACCCCTTGATTCAATGTCCCACCTCAGATTCTTTAAGAAACAAAGTGAAACAATCAGCATTAAGACACACGACTAGTGAAGTTAGGGCTTTTTCATGGGCGCCGTTTTGGATTAGTGTGTAGCTGAACTTTTCGACTTATGTCACTTTCCAAGTCTTTGAAAGGAAATTAGCCAGAGTTCAAAGCCATGTAAAGTCAAATACAGCAGATGTCGTCGGAACATATCAGTTCCCGGTCCCTGTTCTGGTCCCTGTCTGGATCCCGGTCCCAGTCCCGGTTCCGGCTCCGATCCCGGTCTCGATCCCGATCCCGGTTCGGATCCCGGTCCCGGTTCAGGTTCCGGTTCGGGTTCCGGTTCGGGTCCCGGTTCCGATCCCGGTCTCGATCCCGGTCCCGGTTCGGATCCCGGTCCCGGTCCAGGTTCCGGTTCCGGTTCGGGTCCCGGTCCCGGTTCGGGTTCCGGTTCGGATCCCGGTCCCGGTTCGGATCCCGGTTCCGGTTCGGGTTCCGGTCCTACTCCCGGT
>OMNW01015427.1:1790-15200 GCA_900303245.1 Selene dorsalis
GTCGGCCCTCCACGTCAGGCAACAACAAGGTGAGTTAACTTTGTTGAGTAAGTACTGAAGTCGTTTCATTTCAACAAATGTAAGTAGTGTTTCAAAAGTTTGAGTTATTTTTTGCTTTTCGCATAATAAAAAACTTGTAATATGGTTATTTACCTAGCTAGCTAGTAGGCTACATCAAATAGCTTCGGTCATCATTTCTCCTGCCCTCTGTATCGGTGCGCGGTAACCATAGCAACTGCAGTCCTTCTACATTAGCCAGTTGCTAGTTCTCACCAGAAAAACAACATTTAAACGTGGGTTAAAAAATGAGTTGAATGAATGAATCATGTTTGTTTTTCTCTTGTGATTAACTGGCTGCGGGTAGTGTTGCCATGCCTGGTTGTAGGACTGTCTGCAGTGTGTATTGAATATGAAGTCAGCATTTGTTCTTTAGCCTATTAGCTATTTGTTTACCCTGAGTGAAGTGTGCAAAGTCTGCCATTATATCTAAAAATGTACCTGCAGCCCAGATCTTGGGTCTTTTATGTGCTTTATGATAAATTACAACATCCAGTATCATTACTTTGAGTTGATTAATAGATGTAATAACACACTTTATTGGAGAAGGCATGCAGTAATTTGTCCTTATGCTGCAGTAAAGTCACATTTTGAAAATAAACTGCAGGGCATGTTAATAATAGTTTGTTGCAGTCCTATATGAACCTTTAGTTTACTTATATATCCACTAAAATCTCCAAAAGCATCTCTAGCAAGAATGATGTGATTCTAACTCATTTTTTTCCTGCCCATTTTTCGTTGCACACTTAGAAAACTTGGCCAAAAATATACAAAGCCATGCTCCTCATGACCTTGCACTGTCAGCAGCTCAAACTCCCAAACCTCAGCTCACCAAGAAGCCCAGGTATCAATCAAAGGAAGACATCAAACACCCTAAGTCCCTGGCTGAATATTTATGACTCTTTCCTTTTTTCTTTCTTTCTGTCAGGCGGATCAGCATCAGGAGCTTTCTCCGCGTCCCTATGATGAGGAGGAAGGAGGTGGGGGGCCAGAGGACGGTCAGGACTTTACCGAGCTGACCCCAGGTGATGACCACTCTGCAGACTACGGCTTCATCTTTGCCCTGGTGTTCCTGGTGAGTGGGATTGTCCTGGTGGTCATCGCCTACACCATCCCCCGTGAGGCCAAAGTCGACCCAGACTCGGTGTCGGCCCGGCAGATGGAGAAGCTGGAGATGTACTACGCCCAGCTGGGCTCCCACCTGGACAAGTGCATCATTGCAGGCCTGGGCCTGCTGACTCTGGGGGGGATGTTCCTGTCTGTGCTGCTAATGGTGTCCATCTGTCGGGGGGAGATGTACCAATGCAGGGCGGCATTTGTGCAACCCAAGAGGACTTACGGCTCCATCAACCTGAGGATGAAACAGCTGGCGACCGGAGAGGCGGAAGGAGGTGAGGGTGGGGATGGAGGTGAGGAGTTTTTGGTGGAACATTCAGAGACTCGAAATAACACACAGCCAGGTCCGAGCCGGGACTCCAAATCAGAACCAGGGCCAAGCAGGCATCCTCCCGGTGCTGCTGGTTCCTGTTCTTCTTCTTCAGCTGCTGCACACAGAGTCAACTAGCTGTCTCACGGTTTTGCCTTCCTCTCAGTGAGCCCTCAGTCGCAGAATGGGGATGCAGAATGGTGCAGATCCCCATTGGTGCCGACAGGAGAAGCGTATCTAGAGCACAAGGCTTTGGGCTGAAGCGACCCAGCTTTAACCCCCACAGTTTGGGATGAACGTAAACCGAGATTATGGGATATTTATTCTAACATCATGAGGGATGTATGACTTAATGAGAGAGGGTTTGTTGCAGTAGAAGATGAGAGGTAAGCCCCTGGATAAGAGCATGGTTGTTTATCAACAATTAGAGCTCAAATAGAAATCCTAGTTAATCAGAGCTTTACAGTGAAAAGCACATTGTGTCTGATAGAGCTGGAGGTTACTTTCCACTGCAGATAGTAAGATTTACACTGAAGTGCGAAAGTTTGGTGTGGATTCTCAATTATCACACAAACAACAGATGTTCAACATTTAGATTTAGACGTATTTTAAATCCTAACCACAAGATTAACGCAGATATCTGACTTGTCCTGTTGCTGTGAATATCACTGGACAGCAAATGCAGTTTCATTATAAATGACTTATGATGGAAATTAACCGAGGCAACAGTTTTGACAGTAACATTTCACTCTGGTGCGACATTTGCTCTCACCACTAACGTCAGTGATGAATGGACAATAACAGTGGAGAAGATAAAGAATAAAATAATCTAATAACAAACCCATCAGTGTCACCACACAGCAGCTGCACTCTCAAACCTGCAGGACACAAAAAAAACCTTTTTAAACCTGCATTAAGCAATGTTTTTGATTGATAATGACAATTTCTCGTCAGTCTAAAAACCCCAGACTCCAGATAATGGACAAATAAGTCATGTTTCTATTTCCTGTTTACTAACTCTAATCCACAGTGAGCAGTGTCCCCCTGCAAATTAACTGAGCAGTGCCTTGTCTCCACATTAGTTACTACTCACTAAACATCTTGAACAGGTTAATCAAGCTCTCTAGGGTCCTCCACAAGGTTTGTGCTTCATTGTGGTCGAAACATTTATAGCATTCAAAATTATTTTTCTGAAAGTATTTTTCTGCTTTAAAGAGGAACTATGCAGGATTTTTACCTTGACTATGCTACGTTTTTACCTAAATTAAACAGCTTCAGAGTAATTGTGATAGTTAAATAAATAATTTGTGACTTGTTACAGGGAGAATGGAGGCTCTCTGCCTTCCACGTAGCGTCGCTTGGGCGAAAACCAACCTTGCAAGATCAAAGCCTCCCACCCGGTGTCCCAGCTCTCGTCTTGGTGGCACCGCAACACAAAAACGCTCCTTAAACCCATAATCTCTTGTTTATAAAGGATAAGACTACACAGATATACACATCGCAACGCGTCTATGATAAATAACGTTATCCACTGCTCCATAGACTGCTTTCTTGCTGAAAACAAATGGACATGGCTGGGAGGAGGGTTAGACAAATAGCAGAAAACTGACCGGACTTGCATAGTTCCCCTTTAATTCACCAACGAGGATAAACATTATTTACGTTTTTTCTCATTTGCTTGGGGCTCAATTCTTAAATGAGAAAAGCATTTCTCAAATATTAACCTCAAATTACTCTGAATTTTATACTTCACAACAGATTAAAATTTCTCATTAATCTAATCAAACTCCCAAAAATACTCCCAAGAAACCATTTTAACAGGCAAAAAATTGGAGAAACCGCTGGGTGAGCAACAGAGGAGGAATCCCTCACCCAGGACGGGTAGACGTGCAATAGATGTTGCAACAGACAAGAAAACAATTTACAACATGGAATATGGGAAAACATGAAATCATCTTCTGGTGGGTAGGAAAAGCAGGGAGAGCAGGTCATCTTAATGGGACTACTGGATGGCAGACTGGGTCATGAGCAGGGAGTGCAGCAGGGGAAAGGAGGTGATGGTCTACATCAGTTTTTGAGACATTTACATGTGTCACATGCGTGTGAAGTTGATTTCTCAGCTGTGAGAGAGATAATTTTGCAAGCGACTGAGCCAGACAAGAAAATCTGTGAAGTGAAGGCGTGAACGCTGACAGCAGCCTCTCACTTCTTTAACATCTTCACTGTTGGAGGCTGAATTCTGTGAAGTGCATTTCTTAACAAGTGAAAGGTTTCTTTCGGCAAATCAGACATCACAATGACATAATGGGTATCAGGTTTACACATCCAGAGTCTGATGCTGCTTTGCCCCAAAACTGTTGCCTTCCGTTAATCATCAGCAATTTCTGTTTCTGCAAGTAAATACGGCACACAGCCGTATTTACAGCAGCTTCTTCTCCCACACATGTATGGATAGTCATATTTTATCTGATATTTAAAGATCACTTCCTGGTTTCAATTGATTGAATACTGAAAGGAATCTGAAACTGGACAGACAATAAAATCCACAAAAGGGGTTTATAGATTACAAAAAAGCAGTTAATCCATTCAAAGAACAAATATGGAGGTGTTGTCTGAGTCTTTTTCTAACTGACTGCAGCTCTCAATCTGGAGAAGCTGGTTTTGACTGGAATGAACCTTTAATGACACAGCGCCTACTTCTTTGTATTATATGTAAACAGATGTTATTTATGTCATGTGAGGATACAATATGCCTTAATGAGTAAACACACACACTGTAAATTGTGTATACGCAAATATTATTATGCTAATGTATTAAGGTCTGTATTGTGAGCAAATTAGCCAAGGGTAATGTAGCTACACACACACTGACGTCTTATTAATCTTAAAGTATGTACCATGTTTTTATTTCACAGTACAGATATACTGTAAATAAACATGTAGATGACCAGCAGAAGCTAACGCTCACAAGCCAAATACACAACACAGGTACGCAGAATTAGATTTTTTCTCATCACAGCTGAACCAGTTTCCTCCTGTCAGCAGCTGATTAACGACTAATTAATGAGAAGAAACAAAACTCAAGTGTCAGGAGAAACTCAGCAGATCAGCAGCAGTTCACAGTGAGGTTAATCAAATAACAAACAACTCAACTCAACAACCTAAGATGCAACTAACAACTATTTCTGTAACTTAATGGTTTGTTTGGTCCATTTAATAAAAACTGAAAAAACTGAATTCATGAACAGAAAAGAAAATCCCAAAGCACAAGCTGACTTGTTCAAACAGCTTGTTTCATCTGATGAATAATTCAAAACATGAAGTCAGTATTCATTTTAATAATGTGCCAGAGAAACTGAGTAAAACAAAATTTAGAAGCTGGGACCAGTGAATTTCTCAGATTTGTTTTTGTTTTTTGTCCGAATGATCATAATTATGAAAATTGTTTTCTGATATTTGACATTTGATGATAATTGGTTAATCGGCTAATGTCAGAAAATAGTTTTAATGCCTGCTCTGATATTTTGAAATGATTTATTTTATTCAACCGATTATCAGAATCTTAAACATTCAGTTTATCCAGTATCACAAAGACGGTTCAATCCCTGTTCATCTCTGCTGATGTGTCTATGAATTAGAAAACGCTGTAACCTCTTTGGACCTTTTGATGTTTAAGTTGCTGTAAGTAGCTGGTAACAGGTCAACACAAGTCGTAACGCAACTGAAAGACTCCTCAGCATCTGATTTTCAAAAAGCTGACAAATCTGCCGCTTCAGTCGTGTTTACTGATGATTCAACACTTCACCTCTGTCTCAGCAACAAGGTTCAGTTATTGTGATTTCAGTGTGAATCATCATTTTTGCTTCATTTTCACTTTTTAAAAATATAAAATTGATAATGTGATGTTTGTTGGGTCTTGTACCCAGCAAACAATATGATTTGAACTGAGGATCCTGTGATTCGGATGTTGATCTTGGCACTATTGAGATTTGGATTACATTGCAATAATTGTACACACACCAGTGTGACATCATGGACAGAGATTGCCTCATACATCAGGTTTTATCATTGTCTGTCTGTGGGCTCAGTCTGACTGTGGAGGAAAGAGTTAGGATGGAGAGGTTAACAGAGCTAGAGAAAGTGGTTTGTAGAGAGCGATGTTGAGTGAGTGAAGGAGGGTGATGATGATGAAAATTAAGATGTGTGAGGATAGCAGCAGCAGCAGGGTTATTTGAGCTGGATGACATGGGCTGATTCTTGAAGAGATAGTTTTTCATCTTGTGAGGAGACGAGCAGTGACTCTGCAGGAAGCTAAATACTTTGAAAGACACTGGGGACAGGTTTCCTCCCCTGCCTCTGACAAGAAGACAAGAATCTGCTTTAACCTGCTGCCTGCTCCCCATTAGAAGGGACCATTGGTTCACTTCACAGATTGGATGCACAGAGCTGGAAGAAAACAGATCTGAGAGGGTTTTAGGGTTGGTTCAGATCCATAGATTCATGTCATGAGGAAACCCAAAGAAAAACTGCACTCGACCAAGTTCACACATTAGAGTCTGAGTTTCAGTGTGTAACTTCTAATGCAGCATTTAGCCTCCGTACTTTAGCCTGTACGTCTCTGCTGCAGGCTCCATCAGCTGTCTATAGTAATGCTGCATTGAAGTCACCAAAAGTCTAAGATGACTCAACAGACCATAGCTGTGTTTCACCCGCTCCAGATCTGTTGTTTGTGTCCGGTTTCACTTGTTCATTTTGCACCAGTTTAAGTGAGTGTAAGTATAGGTAAATTTGCTTCACACTGCCAGATGAGTTTACCTGAGATGAGACACACCTATAGGAGAGAGTGAGCTGCTGTACAGAGAGTTAAATCCAATCATCATCAGTTTGTTCCTCCTGTCAGTGTCAATTTGTGTGTTTTTTAAACTTATTGTGGAGCTGTAGTTCACTCTTTCATCTCGAGTAGTGCAGCCTCCATGTCTCTGATTTAACAGCATGTTCACCTGGGTGTTTTGTTTACATCACTGCCAATCAGAGTGAGAGCTGATAAATACCTTTGACCACTGCAGAGTCATGTGACCCAGGTGTTAATGCTGAATGTTGCCAGATAAAATCCTGACTACGCAGACTGTATCAGGTTTTTTGACCAGTGGAAAAGGATATTGAGTAACTGCACCAACAACACAAGTTGTTAATTTAGGCCATGAGTGGCCATGGTGCCATGAGTAACTCGATAATACATGAACTGAATTAAATGGTTGTTTCACACAGAATTAATTTAAAAAACATTTGAATGCTTTAAAAATTCAATAGCAGCTTTTTAGACGTTGAAAACAGTTTAATAGTTTAGTTTTGGAGACACAATTTCTTTGGTAGAGATTGAGTCCAATAAACGAAGTCTGAGAGTTTTTCAGCATCACAACACCGTTCCTCTAGATCATGATGATATAGAGTTACTGATATTCGATTCACTCTCATTGTATTGTGAAGAAGCAGAGCAAACCTGAGGAAATAAAACAAATCTCTGTCCATTACACGAGATGTTAGTGTGTAAGTTATATAAGGTTTTTGCTGATTTGAATAACACTCATCTGTTCCACTTTGTCCACATCCTGTTGAAGGTGTGATTCTCTGACTGATCCCATCGTGTTGAGTCAACCATATTTATTCTCGTCATCAGACTGAAGGTGAACAGTTCTGAACCTGGAGAAGGAAGAGAGGCAGAACAAAGAGACACACAAAGCAAATGTTTAGGTCTAAACTTAAACTCTATAAGAAAAAGACGATAAATGCATGAGCAGGGTCGACTAGAAAACCAGAGCAGGATGGAGGAGGACGAAGGAGCTTGAGGGACTTGAGAGTCTGAGTCATGAGTCTGAAAAGAGTGAAAACTACTTTCTGTTCCTCTGTGACGTGTCTGAATGTCAAGACCGAGCAAAGACACACAGAGAAAATCAATCTTTATTCTGTCGGTGGCACAATGACTCGGTTACCATAGAAATGGGCTATTTATAACAAGGATTGTTGGAAGAGGTTCTCCGGTGTCATGGAAAGTCCTTGTGAGGACATGAGAGGAAACAGTCAGCAGAAAGGAGGAGAGGGTTTAGTCCCGTTTATCAGTAGGAGGAGATTAAACAAAAAACAGACAGTTAATTAAAAGAGACACAGTATAGATGTAAGAGTGATGGAGGGGGCTAATGCTGTGATCATCTAGAAAAAGACGTTTGTTCTCATCTCAGCTACGCCCCTGATTATTATTTATTAGCTTGTTGATCTTATACCCCCGTGGTTGTGTGAGGTTTGTACCTAAGAGGAGCAGCAGGGGCTGATGTTGAACTTTGAAGTGTGCACTTTATTTTGAGGATTGTCACCATTGTATCATACAGCACTTTAGTTAGGAACTCAGCTGATCTGTGGGTGATACAGTGCAAAGAAACATGGTAGTTTAATTTGAGGCGTAAAATACTTGTTTTTTCATATCTATCCCATTTTAACCTGGAGGTCACGGTGACCCATTATTTACTCTGCTCTCATCATTATAAGATAATTCATCATGTTTCTGTTTTTCTTAGACACTCAAACAACCCCTCCCCTCTCTCTTTCACTCTAAGGGGTCAGAGGTCAGCTACAGCACAGAGCTCCCACAGCTGCTTGTGATTCAGTACTTTACTCAAGGACACCTGAGCAGAGAGCAGGCTTTGACCCTGAGTGTGAACCCGTGAATCACTGCACATCACAAACACAGAGAGAGGGAAGTTCGTTACATGAAACAAGCTCCTGCTGAGACCTTATGTTAAATAAAATAAACAGCAACAGAGGAAAACAACAGTTTTTGACTTAATATCGTCAACAATAACTGACCACTAACCACAGCTGCACTGACTGCCCCCTCGCCTCACAGCTGGAGCTGGACGCTTCCCTTTATATACAGATATAATATGCACAGACATAACACGCAGCAGTAGCATTTTACTCAGAGACTCAATGAATGTACAAATTATGATGCAGGAGGTGGCGCCGTCGCAGCCATGCCACGCAGCATCACCACACACATGTCGCTCACATGACTTGGTGTAAACACTCATATGACTTCAGTGTAGAAACATTCCTGTTGTTTTTTTTAAATTCTGTCCTGAACGTACAGAGGTATATTTAAGATGTATATTTAATAAAGCGGTATTTCACGTAGGGGAACATAAAATTACAGCATTAAATCAAATACTATAAACTCACTTATTGCCCCTTAAATTTATTTATAGAGTATTTATTATCAGAAGTGATGATATCAGAAATGAATATGGAGAATTTTAACAGTAAAGAGACTGAGTGTGGTCAGTGACAGTTTTTATACTTCAAAATAAAAGCAACAAGACAGTAATAGATGGTTTGGGGTAGCCTTTGAATTTTTAAATGTTAAATGTAAAAAATAATAAATCCCAGAATGAAATGATGCATATAACAGTCTATGAAATGTATGAAACATGTTTCCTGTGGCCTGAGAAAGATGTTGTGTGTCTGTCTGTGAATCTTTTGAAATCAGTATATGACAATGAAAGTAACAATGAGCACAGAACAAAGAGCATAATGAGCATTAAAGGGGATATGTGGCTTTTATTCCGAAGGGGTTTTCTTCGTCACTTTTTCTCTTAGCATTTATGAGTGGCAGACTTAATATGAGGAAACCTAAACCTAAATGGTATAACTGTAAAAAAAAGAAAGAAAAAAAGACAGGGACTGTGTGGAACCAGGGTCTCCAGAGTGTTATAAAGCAGACAAGGGTTTTAGTAGTAGTTTGCTTTTTTTTTTTTTTAACATTGTGTTGATGTTTGAGATGTGAAATCTTGAAAAAAATTCAAATTCAATCAAACTCGTCCACTTCTTCAAGAAAATTGTAACAAGAATTGATCTGGGACAGTTAACATTTTAGTGGAAAAAAACAAAGTTGTGCAGATTTACCACTCAAGGACGCTTGGTGGCGCTGTAGTGTAGTAAACAGGACTGCAGTTCCTCTGCTGACCACTAGATTGTGTCTCTAACAGTGAGTCTGTCCCCATAGCCTCTCATGTTTAAATGTCCAACTTCACAGCAGAAATAAACATGTTTACAGCCTGGTACAAAAACAGTTTGAGTCTCTACAGCTAATTTCCTTCTTCATGACGAATGTTTATAGAACTCACTTTATTACACTTTATTAGTTAATACATTAACTAAAGGTATGAAGGACTAGGGGCGTAGCCTCTTTGACTGACAGGTAGGTGACCTGTCTCAAATTGGCATGCCCTTCCTCTTTGCCCGTATTTTGGTTGGCTCAGCTGGGAGTCAGCCAAGATGGTGACAGCGGAGCAGCTTACTCTGTGAAGCCAGAGAGTTACCATCTTTATTCACAGTCTGTAGTATCAGACTGTGTTTGTAATGAAGGACATCTGCATGAATATGATTGAATGTCACAGTCCACACATCTGGTGAATGAGCCAATCATTGCGAAGTAAATCAGCCAATCTTTGCTCAACCTGAAAACTCTTGTCATTAGTTTGCATTTGAGTGAATGACGAATGATGTGTTCCAGATGTGTTTTTCTGGTTTTCATCCTGATAGAAGAACAATCAGAGTCTAATTGAAATGTCTTCAGCTGCACAGACACCTAGTTTTACTGATGGTGAAAAGAGCACAGTGATGTGTGAACAGTGTGTCACTGTAGTTTGTTGTTGAAATGACTCCATGTCATGATGTTTCTTTGTGATGATTTTACAAACCTATAAATGACAATAGAGATAAACAGTCCCCTGATTCTTCAGATAAAGATGAATGTCAAGAGTTTTAAATGTTCAATAACTGAACTGAAGAAATGATTTCTCTCTTCAGAAAGAAATGGAACAAACATCCGTTCCCCACAGTTATAGGAGGCGCTGCTTAATGAAGCTGCATGTTGTTTGTGTGTGACGCTGTAAAGGTTCGATGCCTTGTTCCTGTGCATACTGAGGAGCTGTGTACTGTTCGTAACATGATGCTGATTTTTAACTATGATTTTGTTAATGTGACCAATAAAAAGTTCTGTTTTGCTGTTGTTTTTAATGCAGTATTTTTTTCTATTTCATTTCCAATAAATGATGTTGGCCAAAGGATCGAAATACTACTCTACCCATGAGTCTCACCTATGTTTCCCTGTCAGTCACAGTAGTAATTGTGATTGCCATGGTAACAAAATATTTCCTTTGTTAGTTCAAGAGACTAAAACAACAAAAAAGACACACGATATAATTACAAGCTGAAGACCACCACAGATGACAATATTTTCCTCCAATGAAAATGGAGCAGGAATTTAAAGTCGTATCAAATGGAAGTATGCAAATACTAAAGTAAAGTAAATGTACTTGGTTATCCGTTTTAAGGAGATGGAGGAAGCAGAGCAGCAACTCTGTGAAGAGAGAAAGATGCACCAGACAAACATGAGTCAGACTTAAGTTTGAGCTCACAGCAAATGAATATTTCATTTTGCAGCTTTAAAGAGGAGTGAATGTCACATTGTCTGAATATGAACGAGTCTAAATAAAAAAGCAGCACACTAAGAGGGAGGTCAGATTTAGTTTCATTAGATGGATGAATAAATGGCAAAGTTTGACCACTGACCTGAGAGTATTTACATATCAGGTTTCATTTCTTAAAAACAAACAAATGACACAGTCTTGACTGTAAAGAGATTTTTATTTGAGCGTCAAATCATTTGTCAACCATGTTGTTAAATCAACAAACACAATAAAAACCTGTTAATTACCAGATTTTTACATCCACAAAAAAGGAAGAACTTCCTGAAAAGTTCTCCCTTTGTTATAAATTCAAAAAACAACAGAGGAAGTACTTTTACTTTGAAGGGTAAAAGAGCTACAAATGAAAGAGAGTGAGCAGCTGAGAGACAAATCCAAACTGCAGTGAACTCTGACCTGCTGACAGGTCTGATGTACTGATGTCACCTCTCTGCTTCACCTCTTTACAAAACAAAAATAATGTTCACGTGTTCAGATGTTATGAGTTTTTCAAACTTGAAGTCAAAATAAAGTTTTTTCTAATGTTGACTTGTCAAAACATCTTTGATGTTGAAGTGAATGTCGTCAGTTTTACATGAAGAGCAGAATTCTTCTTCTTTATTTCATCATTTACAGGAGCTTTACATTAATTTTATGAACTGAACTATTAGAAAATCCCCGCCCCCCCCTTTAACAAAGCAGGAGAAAATCAAAAAGGCAAAACTGTTAATTTTCGGGGGTCACTGAACTGGATGAAGCCCCTCCCTCCAAGAGGATGCAGCAGGAAGTGGTCATGAGCGAAGCAGGAAACTACATGAACATGTCGTCGTAGCCGGGCGGGGGCATGTGGTCGGGGTCCGGCCTAGAAAACAAACACACTCTGCGGTCAGTAGGTCATGTGATCACTTTGTGTCACTGTTTGTTTGACAGTGGTGAAGCAGCAGCAGCAGATGAAGTTTCCAGCCTGTGATGTAAATTATTCACAACCATCAGTTTCACATTTCTGGTGGGAAATTATTTTTGCCAAATTTAGAAGCTGCAGTTTTTATCTCACTGCATCTGATACATATTTAATCAATCAGTCATTGATTTGCTCTGCTGCTGCTGCACCCAAGGAGAAATAACATGAAACAACAGCAACGTGGGTCAGTGTGTTACAGGTCACTCAAGACTAGAACCAGGATCAGGACCAAGACCAT
Source organism: Selene dorsalis (assembly GCA_900303245.1). NCBI lineage: Eukaryota > Metazoa > Chordata > Actinopteri > Carangiformes > Carangidae > Selene > Selene dorsalis. The sequence goes on from OMNW01015427.1 coordinate 13,991, forward strand.
GAATGAGGCAAAACTGTAGATTTTGTCCTCTTTTTGTTTACATGTGGAGTTTTATTTTGAAGTGTGTGTCTCACCCTGGTCTGTGACGCCCAATGGGTCCAAACGGGTCGAAGCGTGCCCCCGGGGGAACGGCTCCTGGAGGCAGGATGTCTGGGATTCCACTGGAGGGGTCAAAGCCGGAGCGAGGATACCCCGACCTGAGTGGGTCGACGATCATCCCACCCCCACCACGAGACCTGGGAGGGGGGAGGGTGGTCAGAGAGAGAGTTTGAATCTTTTTTTAGTTCTTATTTTTTCCTTTTTATTTTTAGTTTCCGGGCTTTGATTTATTAATATTTGTTTTTTATTTGTTTTTCTCAAGGACATGAAAAGTTCAATTTCAGATATTTGAGCTGAAAACACATGAAGAATAAGAAAAAGAAGAAAGGACAGCAAATGTCATGAGGTGGTGAAATATTCCCCTTCAACAGTCCAGATTCAATCTGATTCAGTCTAATTATCAGATTGTTTACTGCTACAGCGCTGATCCATTTAATTTAACATGATGCAGCGAAGAAATCTCAGTCACAGTCTGAATGATGTCTGACCTTTGACCCTGATCTGATAAAGGAGGGTGATGATGTAAAACTGACAGGAGATTAAATGTTCTGGGTTATTTGGTGTTTGGCGTTTCATACTCACACAAAATAATCTACTGCTGTCTTTTTATTGTGTGTGTGTGTGTCTGCGTTCATCCCAGATTACAACAAAACCAGAGCGATGCTTGGAAATGCGTCCGAAAATCATTTTCAGACAGAGTCAGGAAAATGATTGTTATTATGACGGGGATAGAAATGGTGTGTGTGTGTGTGTGTGTGGGTGTGTGTGTGTGGAGGGAGGTACTCACCCAAAGGGATCCAGATCTGCTCCTCCAGCTGCGAACGGAGGAACCATGGGGTCTGGCCTAAAACACACACACACACACACACACACACACACACACACACACACACACACTTTGAGTGTAACATCCAGATCACAGGACACATTGCTGTGTGTAGTTAACACCGTAACTGTTTCAAACAATTCTACACAAACAAACAAACACAACAATCACAACACAGTTCTGCTTATTTTCTGCTTTCATGTGACTTTTCACTGCTTCTCTTTGTGTGTGACCATACCCTGATTTCTCTGTGGGATTACTGTCTGTCAGCTTCAGGACCAAACC
>OMNW01015428.1:9984-22872 GCA_900303245.1 Selene dorsalis
ACATAATGCAAAGGAAAGTCCTCAATATGAATATGCATCAATCATCTCTGTGACCCAGTCAATCTATACATTGTATATTCTCTCTATATATTGCAATAAACTAAGAGTCTTTTAAAACAAGGGTATAAAATGTTTTTCATGACTAAGCTTTTCAACATTGCCAACAGCTGATACAGCACTTTCTCAGAGGGTTTTCAAATAGAATACAAGAGGGAGTCAGGGTAACACCACTGACTCCTATATCCCCTTGATCAGGTTTGTAATAAAAGTCAGGTTTAGTTAAAGTTAGGAACAGCCTTGGTTGGTTGGAATGAGGTGGTGAGTGGTAAGTGGCATTGGTAAGGACATTCTGCCGAGGAACACAGGCATCTGTTTGTTACAAAGGCGCAAGGACACACAGGATACATGGATTTTACTATTGTTTTCTTTTTTTTTTACCAGGAAATGGTTGCTGTGATCTGAGTTGCACAAAGACATAATGATCAAGACAAGGAAGAAGCACACAGAAGTTAGAAGCCATGGACAGCTCCCTTCAGCTCCCCCCTCTGGATGCCATACTTGTGGCTCATGTTGTCTTTTCCACATGTCTGATGTCTGATAGAAGTGTAATTTAATTGTTTGTGAAACTGAGGCTGTTCTTGAAGAAACAGTGAAGGAAAATGTGTGTTAAAGGATATAAACATGGAAAAGGTAAGAAACCTTCACTTCTGTGAGTTCTGAGCAAATAGAGAAGTTAAAAAAATGGAGGGATTACAAATTGTATTACATATAGAGAAAAAATTGGTGGGCCACACAGTTTTGCATATGACCACCAGAGAGACAGATGCAACATGGTCTTATGGCTAAACTATATTAAACATCTCTGTTTCCAATGGATGAGTGAGGAGAGATGCAGCTATAGCATTGGGGTGCTTCATCCACAGCTTGCAGCTATTTATACCACCGACAGTGTCATAATTTCCTATGATGTCTACATTAGGTTGCCAGACAGGGATCCAATATTGTGATTAGTAAATATCAAAATTGCATCTTATGTTTACCTTAACGACCACATAATATGAAATGTTTGACGTGGTGGAAAATGTCTTTGATAAAATAATCCCAGTTCAGTCAGTGATTTCTGTCTGGTTGTAGTCTTTGGTGTGTCCTCATATTTTTGCCCTTGTAATGTTATTACACAGTTCTTGTTAAGCCATTCATTCATATGTAGGCTAGACACATCATGTAAAGTTAATAATATTTTCAGTGGATGGGTTGGGTGTTCATTTCAGGAGGGTTAGGACCAAAAATCAGGTGTGGCATCGTTCACTGTTCTAGCAGCAGACTTTGGATTTCAGAATGTCTTTCAATACTTTCCTCTGGTCAAGGTCCAGAAACATGAAAACGATTATATCTTAAAGTGAATATTATTTACCATGTGTTAAGTGTAATTAACTTGTTATACCAATGCAATAAGCAGCTGCTTTCATAAACAATATGATCCTACGAAACCTCTCAAGTGATGACGGATGGCTCCAAGTATGCACAGAGACATTCTTGGTTTATGCAGCAGCCCTAGAGGACCATATTCCTGCAGAACACATTCCAGAGGAGCTACACATCACTAATAGGTCCAGAAGAGCCTCCACCCACATTCTGTTTAAAGTCAGAGATAGAGATCTCTGACTTTAAATCCTCTTCCATCGCTAACACTGCTTTCTGCTGTGTCTCAAACAACACAACAGGATTTGTCAGTACAGTGCTATCAACAGTGGAGGAGACCATGTGCAAGTCATCCCCTCCTGTGAAGCCATTTCTTACATGTCAGTGGTTTCAGAGACAGAGAGCTCACCAGTCCCTTGATGATGCCCATATTAAAAACTGAAAGGTTCATGGCATTCTCTGTGTGCATCTATTTTAAAGACAACCTCTGCATGACTGGACATAGCTTAGAAAAGCATACACCTTATAGATGGTCCCACAGTTCACTCACTAGGAGGAGCTCTCCATTGACAACTGTAGTAAAAGTGTGCTGAGGCATAGATTAAAGCTTTAACGGTCCCAGGACCTCAGTAGCATTGAAATGAAACAGTTAGGAACCAGCAGGGTTTTAGGTTTTCTGCAGCTATGAGCTTTGAATGTTCCATTTATGGATACAAGCTTTGTCAGGGACGCAGCCCTTAAAGGCGTGGCCCTTTGTGACTGATGGAAACCACAAAGGCCAAACCAAAATGGTCTATGGAGAATTTATATTGTGTATCAGCGGTTACCATTGCATTTTGAAGCACTGCTCCTGTTATTTAGCCACCCTGACAACATGCTCATTTTCTTCACAAAACCTTGAAGTTTTAGAGAGGAGTGATGCAAAATTTACACATTAATTAAACAGCTTTGAAGTAATACTGGTGGTTAAATGACTTGTTACAGGGAGAATGGAGGCTCTCTGCCTTCCACCTTAGGTCTCTTGGCCAAAACAAACTTTGCGAGATCAGCGCCTCTGAACCCGATGTCCCAGATCTTGTCTCACAAGAAACATGGACTGCTTTACAGCACTACGACACAAACACGCCTGGTAATCCATAATCTCTTGTTAATGTTACCCACCATCACTCCAGATTGCCTTAGAGACCAGCTTCGTTAAAAACAAATGCACATGGCCGGGGGGGAGGGAGGAGGGTTAGCTGTGAGTTTTTATGACAGTATTCTAAAAACCGGTAAGGGGAGCTCCAAAGAGAAAAAAAAGTGAAATACAGCCAAAAAAAAAAGAAAAAAGGATTGGACTTGTTCCCTTTTAAGGCCCAGTTGTACCATGAACTGAGACATAACAAGAAACTGAACACAATACTTTATAGTTGAACAGTGGTGTTGTTCACCTTTAATATTGGTGCACTGGAAGTCTTGGGATTGATTGGGCTACGAAGGATTCACCTGCTGGAAAAGAAGGATGCATGTCTTAACCATATTTAGAGGAAACTTTGAAATAGGACAGTCTAGTTGCACTAGACGCTACTGTAAATTCCACAATGGAAACTTAGGTTACTTCTATCCTTTAATTCTTGTTTGCTTACATGCTCCTTTTTAAAACACTTTCTAGTATTCTCATTTAACTGTCTATGAAGCATAAAAAGAGATAATGTAGTGGGATGCAACTGCTCAGGTTAGTACTGTGGTGATGAGGTCTTTTTTTGCCTTCTTACAGTGGTTACAGTGATACAGAAAGTAATCCATGTTTCTCTCAGTGTTTCTTTGCATGACCATCGGCCTACTTATTCAGGGGGCTTTCCACTAGCACATACCTTTGTAGTAGTCTCTTTTTCACCTGTGGCATTGCAATACTGGTAAATGTGGTCTGTGGTAAGGACATTGTGGAAAAGGAGATGTTTGCTAACCACTCTGGGTCTGCAGCTTGTGGTTAACCTTGGACCTGGGGACAGAGTTTTCTTCAGCAGCTACTGGTTTCTCCCTCTCTTCTACTTCTTCTTGCGACTCTTTCCAGGTGGAACAGAAATAACTTCAGCCTATTCTACATTCTTCACGTTTCCTCAAAAAAAAAAAGAAAAAAGAAAAGCTTTTAGTTAGGACTGGCTCAGGTAGCCCTGACCCATTTTATAGCTATGCTGCTGAAGGCTTAAACCACTGAGGGGCACATCATGTGGACATGGAACCCTATCCTATCCTCTCCTCCTCCTCCCTCCTCCCTCCTCCCTCCTCCCTCCTCTCCTCTCCTCCTCCATTCCTCTCCTCTTCTCTCCTCTCATTCTCCTCTCACACATTTTGAACTGTCATTATTTGTTGAACCTTGTAGTTTGGCCTTGGTGTCTCGCACTCTCTGTGTGTTTCCACAGATTCCTCCAGAGCTCCATCCCTCTGCACCAACCGCCTCCTGCATCACCTCCTTTGCCCTGCCTGCTCATGACCCAGTCTGCCATCCTGTAGTCCCATTATGCTGGCCTTCTCTCCCTGCCTCTCCTGTGTCAAACATTTTTGTTAACCAACTGATTCCATTTTCATGTTTTCCCATACTCTGTGTTGTCAACTGTTTTCTGCCACGTCTGCCTGTCCTGGGTGAGGGATCCCTCCTCTGTTGCTCACCCTGAGGTTTCTCCAATTTTTTTCCCCTGTTAAAGGGTTTTCTTGGATGTTTTTCCTCAGTCGATGTGAGGGTCTAAGGGCAGAAGATGTTGTAATGATGCTGTGTAAAGCCCTTTGAAACAAACTGTTTGTAAAAACGGACTATACAAATAAAATTGCCTTGCCTTGCCTTGCCTATATTACTCTGTGCCATTGGCTACACTCATTGTTTTTTTTTTTTTGTTTGTTTGTTTTTTTCCAAGCCCCATTTATTCTTTTTCAAGGATCTGCATCTTAGTGAGCACCATAGTTCCCTGGCTTTTCTACTGCACTTAGTAGCACACTATTACCAGGAAAAGTGTAATATAGAGTCAATATTAATAAATATACAACATTGGCCAAGCTGTGAATTAGAACGATAAAATAATAAAAACAAATGTAATACTATCTGTACCATCCCCAGAATGAATATAACATTCAGGTTATTACAATAATTGTTTAATTGTAATAATATAATAAATAACATCCCCCACCCACGTTTTCCTTGCCAAAATAATAGTAGAATATCACCTGGTAGCCACTACATTATGTCCTTTACTGAGGGATTATTTTTCTGTAAAAACTATGAACATTTTAAAACAAGTTTGGAGCTCTTGCCTGATATGATTGAATGTCCCCAGGTTACTCACTAAAAAGTTGTTGTTAAAGGAGAAGTTCTGTTTTTTGCAACCTGGACCTTATTTCTAGCATAAAATACGTTCATTTACTCACCCATACAATTTTGGTGTAACTTGGAGTCCTTCGGATGATATTTGGATGCATTCGAGATCTGCATATAATGGGAGTGATCGCAATGCAGCCTCTAAATAAGGCATTATCTGCCACGAGTGAATGAGCTGTGCTGCAGTGGCGCATGGTATTGACGTCATTGAAGTAGTTAGGTTAGTAAAAGACCCTGTAAAAAACCCCAGATGACAATAACAAGGCAACTCTGAACTCACAGGGGAATAGTACTGGAGATTCATAACAAAATATTGGTGAAATGAACGAGTTTCATGGCAGATAATGCGTTATTTAGAGGCTGCATTTTTGATGCCCCATAACTCCCATTATATGGACATACCCGGATCCTGAATGGATCTCGATAGCATCCGAAGGACTCCAAGTTACACCAAAATTGTATGGGTGAGTAAATGAATGTATTTTGTGCTAGAAATAAGGTCCAGGTTGCAAAAAACAGAACTTCTCCTTTAACTCTGATATTGACAATACTTTAACATTATAGGCTTATTCAAACAGTGGAGTTTGTTACATTGGCATCGGTCAGTGCTACAAATTAATTTAAAAAAAGATTCAGACATTCCAAGTTTCCTATTCACAAGAGGCATGGACCATTCCTTATCTGGATGCTCAACAGAAGTAGAATACGCCCAGCTATGATGACACCGAAGGCCCAACTCAGAGTGATCAGCAGCAAAGCTCAGAGTAACAGCTACAGTCTAGAAGGAATGAGTTGAGCTGATTCATGAATCTCTGTTTTCTCTTCGTGAATCTACCACACACACATCATAAAGCATGGACTGTGACGTGTGTGCTTTAAGTTTGTCAAAGAGCACCTTTACAATCCACAGGGCTCAACTTGCTGTCATTGAACATGAATTTCTGGTTAAGGTCAGGTTAATGACCCCAAGTACAAGACACAGGGAGGCTCAGAGACTGGAGTTGAATAGAACAATATTTAATGAAGGGTTAAGTTGGATTCAGCTTGTCAAGTGAATCAGTGTGGTATCAGCAGTGAAGCAGGTGTTATATGGGCTGTTGAGGAGAAGAAGAGCTGAGCTGAAGGACAAAGGTCTTGATTGACTGGTTGAACCTCATTTAAATACAAGTAGCTGAAATGAATTTCCTCTGACTGATTCTCGGGGCTCAGCAGAAACGCGCTGTGTTATATGCATCTGTGGTGGAAGTCAACATGGGCAGCTGGCAAGGACATGCCACAAATTCAGCTGCTGCTCATTCACATCAGCGAGAGCAGCCAAGGAATTCTGGGAGACAACAAATCTGCAGTCCACTGGCTGAAGAATAAAGATGGGGTTATTATTAATGTTTGGAAATGAATAGGAAGTTAAATGTGAGTGTTTGTGATGTTTGTTTGTTTTTTTCAGGAAGAGAGGAATCCAGCAGATGGACACTCCATGTCTTGAAGGTCATGAGGGACTAGTTATATTCCTGATGTACAGCAGAAAGACTTGTAAGTTGGTAGGATCCTTAAAGCTGATGACCCACCTCCACCTGATGTAGCTGCTGAGTTTCACATTAGTGAAGACATGATCACCTTAAATTGTTCATTGTGTTAACATTTTCTGCAGAGTCATATCACTCTCTTGTCTTGTGTTTTTCTGCCAAGCCTTCCAGTTTTGCCTGATTTTGGATCCAGCCTGCTGTTTATGGGCTCCTGATCCCCTGACCCCAAGAGATTTGTTTGTGACTGTGGTATCTGTAAATTGAAAGTTCACATTATCTGTGTCTTAATTCATCCTGTAGAGTACACAGTCTCTGAGGTCTACAAAGGTTTTGTCCTCCTTAGACCATGTTCACTGGAACACATCATTAGTAAATGAGATGTTGGAGTAGAGAGCCTGCCGCGAGCCACCACAAAGCATGGCTGAAGCTGATTACTCACTGGGAATTCTCCACAGACTAGACACTTACAAATGATCTGACAGTTAGATCCTTTAATTTTGGGAGATGAAGGCTGCATTTGTTGGCCATGCTTGAACGAGCCCTGGAAATGGGACAACCTTCAAATGCAGCCTCCAAAGGAAGTGCAGCCTGAACTGAGACAAAGCTATACTCATAGATTCCTCAATGTTGGGTTTAAATCAAGCTTCATAATTTACAGTTATACTCTATATATTTGATCCCTTTTGGTTTTTGGTTTTGACATGTTTGGACTTTGAATTATTTCATGTTTTACTTTGAAGTTGATTCCCTTTTGTATCTCATGATAGCTAAACTTCCTGCCTTTGTCTTGCGTGTCCCTCCTTGTTGATTGTCTGCCCCACCCTAACGTGTTTCACCTGTGTCCTATTAAATCTCTGTGCTCCCTGTTGTCTCAGTTTTTATGTTTACTTCCGTCATTCAGCAATATGTAAGTTTTCCAGTTACCACAGTATTACACAGGTGAAAAAAGGTTTTGGTCATATCTTTAATGTGCTGATAAAAAGAGAGGGTAGGTTCAAATGTAACAGCCAAATTCTCAGCTGTTGAACTGTGAAACATCACTGAGAGTTACTGTTAAATTATCAAACTCCTAACTATGGTGGGTCAGTCCAGAGACTAGCATTCTTTGTCAGAATTATGGAGCAAAACGTTATGAGACTTCCAGTTTTCAATGCATATTGTGTTCTGTCAGCTAACATTAAACCTCCATCTCCATTTATTTAAAAACTATTTCTGGGGACATTGTCACACCATGTCACTGAGATAAGTCAGACTGCATCCCAAATGCTGCTTTCTAATTACAGTACACTTTGTTTAAACAATCATCTTTACATTGTGCTGCAATTTAGTTCTTACAATTCTACAAGCTTGGCTCAAGACATGGATACAAACACTCTCCTCTGTATGTGGATCTGATTACATCTCTGAAAATATGAACAGTTTCCATTAAATCCAGATCTTCTCTTAGGGTTAATTTTACTCCCAGCCTCCATGCTGAGGATGGACAGTAAGGACCAAAGACCAGCCTCTGTTTACATGTGATGAATCACTGAGGTGCCTGCCCTGGATGAAGATGGACAGTAAGGACCAAAGACCAGCCATGTTTACATGTGATGAATCACTGAAATCCAAACTTCACCTTCAGGAAACAGACACCATGAGTCATGGTGCTTTGAATTCTTCTATCTTAACTGGACACATTTGTTCATTGTCCATGCCTCATTGTACATTTTGTGTGATGAGTCGGGAGCCCTAACTGACTAGACCAAATCCAACTCCACAGTCATGTTTTATATGATGCTGAATTTCATAAAAGATCCAACTCAATTGTGAGAAAATAGAGATCCTACCAAATGCAACAGACAGATAACTGCTGAAGAGAAATCAAGCAGCTTCATGGCACTGGCCTATGTGCCATGTGTGCCATTATACTACATGTGACATATTCAGAGTTATTACCATTGCTTTCCCTCTGGGGCTGTTGTGGCATTAATCTTCAGCGGGAACAGAAATTCACAGCCAATAGCTGTCAAATGTGTGTCTGTGGTCTGGGTGTTTGATGCATATTCTTGAGTTTACAACACACAGCAAACCTCCAGCAGCAGCAGTTACAAAAATGTTGAAGTCATGGAGGCCTCAGTAACTGCAATGGCCAGTGGTAATGTGTGTGTGCGTGTGTGTGTGTGTGTGTGTGTGTGTGTGTGTGTGTGTGTGTGTGTGTGTGTGTGCGCGCGTATGTGCGTGGAGCGCACCTGCACACGGTCCTAAATTTGTCCAAATCAGAAACAGGTCTGACCACAAACAGCTCCAGTCTGAGTCAACAGTGAAAAAGCACCTCCACAGCTCCATGTGCCAATAAAATGACATGTAGAGTAACTGGATCTGAACCAAACACCAGTGTTGGAGTACATCAGGTATAATGTCAGAGGGTGGAGAGAGCATTAAATGCACTGAGAGAGAGAGGGCGAGGGGGGGCCGATAGAGAACAAAGAGAAAGAAAGAGAGAGAGAGAGCTGTGGTCTGGCTGTCTATCTCTCTCCAGCTCTAATCATGTCCTGCTGTTTCAGCTCAAACTAACTTGGACCCAAACAACAAATAAGATCACATGAGATAAAACTTAATTGAGGCCTGTGGCTACATTGAGTCACTGCTACAGCTAAGAATGTTAATGAAAACACTTCATATAAATACAGCTCCATTCAACATTGCAGGTGGAGGTGAAGAATCGAGTACTCACTGTGCTTCAGACAAGACAGGATGATGAGGACAGTCCATAACAGGAAAACAGGGGGTGGGGGGTGGAGGGATACTGCATGGAGTGACTGAAATTCAGTGTGAACAGGCTAAAATGAGTAAACCTCCCTGACATTATTATAGCCTGATGAGTTTTTACAGGGTGGAGCTCGTTACTTTCATTTATTCTGTCAGTTTGTAGATGAATAAGGAAAAATGTAAGATTCAGTTTCAGCTTTCCAGCTACAGTTTGTGTCTACATGTAGCCTACTGTAGTTCTTTTGCTTCAGTTTTGTTGATTTCACACTAGGAGTTGACATACTGAGGCAGGTAGAAATGGTATTTTACTGTTGTGTGGCAGTTTATCATTTTAGATATATGCGTAGCTATTATGGCATAGAGACTGAAAAAAGCTGACATCACGAGGTTCTTGGTGCCTTGGACCCCATGTTGGTGATCACCAATCCACTCTGTCCTCAGCAGGACCCATCCTCTGTGGTAAGATGGAGTGCTTCGCTGCTTCTATGGATCAGTGGGTGTACAGCTCCATCCCTTCCATTGTTGTTGTGGAAATAATGGACTATAGATAAATGTCCTCAGCTCAGTAGTGTGTGGTGGTTTTTACGGGAGGGGGTGGGTAGATCCATGATGGGACAGAATGCTGTTCTGAGATCCAATGAAAGAAAGGCTTTCACTTCTCCTTCAGTATCGTAGTATTGAGGGGGACATCCCAGGCGCTACACTGACACGGCTACAGGATGTTAAACTAACCCTGATTGTAAATGCCAGAAAGAGAGAGTGAACCACAGCTCAGAATGATTCACAATGCTACAACTATTTCAGATGTCCCGAGTGAACCGTGATTATCTACCTTTTCTCTCATTAAAAAGAAAAAAGCAAATTTAAAAGCAAACCATTAAAACTAATGTAGGTAGTACAGGGTTTATGTATTTTCAATGTGCCTGCATGTGTGTATAGATTTAAATTCGCTTTTCCTCTGTTTTGCTAACCCTCCTCTGGGCCATGTGCATTTGTTTTTGACAAAGCCGGCAAAAGAGCAATCCATGGAGCGCTGGATAACATTATTTAACATACATGATGTTACGACATGTATATTTGTGTAGTTTTAACTGTCATAAACAAAAGATTATGGGTTCCGGGGCACATTTGTGTCGTACTGCGCAGAGACGAGAGCTGGGACACCGGGTCGGCGGCCAAGTACTACAAGTACGGCCAAGATGTTGCAAGGTTGGTTTTCAGCCAAGAGACGCCAGGTGGAAGACAGAGAGCCCCCACTCTCCCTGTAACAAGTTACAAGTCATTTATTAACCATCATAATTACTCTGAAGCTGTTTAATTAGGGTAAAAATGTAGCATAGCTGCAGTAAAAATCCTGCAGAGTTCCTCTTTAACGTCTGAGGCTTTCCTCTTCACTTGCAATCACTTTCACATGAATGGGTAGGTTCTCTATTGTATTTTAAAGTGTTACCCCTGCTCTGTACCATACTAACTGCATGGAGTAAGTTCAAACCACCGAAGTCAAGTATCTCACTTTTTAAGTCATGGAGAAAAGCTTCAGTCTGCAGAATCTGCATTTTATTCCATCATTTGATCAGAGTGGGAACACTGGGGGGAAAATGACGGGCTGAACGGGCCAGGGAGTTGAAACCAGATCCCCTTTTATAGCCTTTTTTCAAAACAACTTCTCTTTATAATATAATGCAGTGTTGATCAGAGCCCCACTGAGCCAGCAAGCTACAGAGGCATTTTTAATTGTTGCAGGTGGTCTGGCTCAGGGAACATAGCTGTGATACTGGGATCTGCAAATAAAACTCCAAAGCATGCATGTGTGAATGGGTACACAAACAATAGAGCTTCATCCAAGACAGCTGTGTCTGGGATCGCTGTGCTGAGGTTCAAGGCCTGAGGTAACAGCATGGCCTCCTTTTGCCTTATGTCATTTGCTCAGAGTCATCAGCAGATGGCATTTACTGCGTTGTCATGGAGATGGTTTAACAATGAGTTTATCTAAGTACAGACTTTCAGCTCCTGCCTTACAGGACAATTCCAGACAAATTCAACCTGGGGCTATAGTTACCTAATATTTTAGGTCTAAAAGAATGAATGTGAAGATTTTCTTTTTAAGTGCTCCTGTTATGCAGCAGTTCTGTCTGTCCCCACATCGCCACAGCAGCGTTTAATGGGAGTGGAACGGATCTTAGGCTGTTTAGGCTATTTACATCCCACAAAACCAAATTTATTATCACAGACAACATCAGATGGCTATTCAAACAAACCCCTCGTTGTGTGTCACTGTAATGGTACTCACAGTTGAAAATATATTACACATTAATGGGACATCTTGGCTGTCGCTGCTAAAGTTTTGACCCTGTCAGTCTCTGTCCTGCCCCCTCTCTGTGTCTGTCACATTAGGTGTGAGTTGGTCACAGGCTTTCAAAGTTTTTCTAATGTTACATCAAGTTTTTGCACCATAGTCTCCATTTGTTTACATCTTCTTCCCTATTAGATCATGTGACTTGCTCCCTGTAGTGCGGTCAACCAATAATGGATTTCTAATGGCCGATAGAATGACGATAGTTTGGAGAAAGAAAAAGCCGTTAGCTGATTAATCAGCTAATAGCCTACAAAAACTGATATTGTTGTCAATGAACAAGTCCTCAAGCTGTGTTTTTTTTTTGTTTTTTTTGTTTTTTTGGCAGCTGATGATCCCATATTTACAACTTTATGCTTTTCCAGAGGCTTTTTCCTAAGATGCCATCTCTAATGTAAGACCATCAATTCAATATTTATATTTCATAACTAGTTATTAGTTGCTTGCTTTGTGATACTCAAATGTATGCAGTATACCCACTGAAAAGGCATTAATATTCCAGTAAACCCACTACAACAAAACTATCAAACTATAGTCTATGTCAGGGTTCCCCAATTAGTTTTCGACAAGGGCCAAAGTATGTGAAGTGTGCCAAACCAAGGGCCAAAACGTCCAGGTTTCTTTCCCCTCACACCAGTAAAAGTTGCTGCTGCTATCATTATTATCATTGTTATTGGTACTTGTAGTACATTCTAGAAGTAATAATTTGGGCATGGGATTCTCAAAGGGTCAAACAAAAAAAATGCACTCTCGAAACAACATAAGTCCAAAGCCATCCATTTAGTTATTTAAATGTTCTTATATACATTACAACAGCCACCAACACTGCAAATATGATAAAATAAAAGCATCCTGGCATGCTAACACCGTTTTATATCTGTGACTCAAGTAAGGCAAGGCATGGCAATTTTATTTGTATAGCCCATTTTTACAAACAGTTTGTCTCAAAGGGCTTTACACAGCATCATTACAACATCTTCTGCCCTTAGACCCTCACATCAACTGAGGAAAAACTCCCAAGAAAACCCTTTAACAGGGGAAAAATTGGAGAAACCTCAGGGCGAGCAACAGAGGAGGGATCCCTCACCCAGGACGGGCAGACGTGCAATAGATGTTGTATACAGACAAGAGGACAGTTTACAACACAGAGTATGGGAAAACATGAAAATGGTGGACGCAGGAGAGGCAGGGAGAGAAGGCCAGAGTAATGCGAGCAGGGAGGGCAAGCCTGGTTTAACAGCAGGAGAAAGGAGGTGATGCAGAAGGCGGTTGGTGCAGAAGGATGGAGCTCTGGAGAGATCTGTGGAAACACAGAGAAAGTGCGAGACACCAAGGCCAAACTACAAGGTGCAACAAATAATGACAGTTCAAAATGTGTGAGAGGAGAAGGAGAGGAGAGGAGAAGGATGGAGGAGGAGTGGAAAGGAGGGAGGGAGGAGGAGAGGAGAGGGTAGGATAGGGCTCCATGTAACCTGATGTGTCCCCCAGCG
>OMNW01015430.1:0-28384 GCA_900303245.1 Selene dorsalis
GGTTCGGGTTCCGGTCCCGGTTCGGGTTCGGGTTCGGGTTCGGTACCCGATCCCGGTTCCGGTTCGGGTTCCCGTCCTGCTCCCGGTTTCTGTAACGTCCGGGTTCCACTGTGGCTCTGGTGGACACTGAATGTCAGGACAAATGGTCTCCGGCCGTCCATATAGTTAGTGATAATAGACAGTGGAGCTGTGCTTTCTTTTAACATGCATCTTACGACCAGCTTACATGTCCTCACTTTACAAAATGGTCCTCACTCCAAAGGTTTAAAATTCACACTTGTCCTCACAATGATAGGAGTACACACACACACACACACACACACACACACACACACACACACACATTCTGTACTCATGCAGACAGACTAACCAGCTGCCCCTAGGCCTTTTGGCTTGTGAAAAGGGAGAGAGCTCTATTGTTTTCTCTGTGATTCACTTATTACACAGAGATTAACACAGTGGAACTCTTCTGTGACACCCAAGGGCTTTAGACCCAGAGAGAGTGGGCACTGAATGCCTTTATCTTTCTGTCTCGCCCCTGCTTTCTCTCTTTCTCGCACTCTCTCTGTCGCTCATCCCATCTCCCTCTATTTTTCCCTGTATGACAGACACACACATACTTGCATGTGATGTTACGCACTTATTCTGGCGTTGCCAAACAAACAGTCGGAATTATGGCTAAACATGGACACACACATGCACACACATGCCACACTGATGCATTTGTCTGGAGGAATGTGTTTACTAGCTGATAAGGAGGAGAATAGGACAATAACACTGAAACTGAAATGCCAGCACAGCGATAATTCTTTCGCATACACCTGCACCACGCTGTATACACAATCACAGACACACACACATTCACATGTCAGACATATAGACAGATAGGATCCAATATATTACCAGTAATGATGCAACAGATTCCACATGGCCGGTGCAGCAGCTAATAAATTATGTTATAGAGCTACAAAACACATTTTAACTTTGATGCTCAGTGATTTACATGACAAAACAGCAAAAGACATTCTAACACTGTACAGAATTGATGATCGTTCCTGAAGAGAAGATGCGACAACTGCACATGAAATAAATGAACAATAAGAAAAGAGAGAGGCAGAGGGGTGATGCAGCTGGGTAAATGGAGATTAGTAGAGGGAGTGACAGTAAGGAGGAAAGAGAGAGAGAGAGAGAGAGAGAGAGGGAGAGGTGAGTGAGCAAGAGAATGACATCATGCTGATAGGACTGAGGCAGCAGGGTCCCAGTGGGATCTCCCTTCCTCTGTCTGATGTATGGCATCACAGTGGGATCAAACACAACCAGCGGGGAGACTTTCAGCACAGAGCAGCTGGGAGAACATGAAAATAACATCCAAGCCTTTTGTGTGAGCCTTCATCTCCACACGTGTGCTTGTGCACATGCATGTCACTTGTTCACATGCATGTGTTGCATATTAGATGGAAGCAGTGTAGTTTATATCCATTTAAATTCCCTCCACAAAATGTCTATTTGTGATAATCTGGCTTGCTGATAATCACACTGAAGGAATATAAAGTAGCCTCAGAAATTACTCAGACTCTTTTTTTATCTCTTTAATGTATTGTAGATCTAATATTATATTGATAACATTGCAATTTTTACAGTTTAGTCTTCACTCAATAATGAAAGTAAAAAAAAAAGTCAAATCTTCCCTCCAGCGGATCCCAGCTGGGTGAGGACAGGGTACACCCTAGACAGGACGCCAGTCAGGGCCGACATATCCCACCCATGACCAATTTCAGAGTCGCCAATCAACCTCACCATCAGTGTACGTGTCTTTGGACTGTGGTAAGGAACTGGAGAAGCTGTAGCTCCACAGGCTCCAGGATCGAACCCAGAGGTAACATTTGCAACCACTGTGCCACCTGGCCACCCAAAATTAAATCTAATTACTTCCAAAAATAATCAGACCCTTTGCTATGGTAGTTCAGAGTGTCCTTCGCCTTAATTATCATTGAGATGTTTCCAGCTGTGGCAAATTGAATTAATTGAACATTGTTAGGAAAGGTACACACCTGTGTGTATTTGAACCCACAATTCACACTGCATGTCAGAGCAAAAACCAAGTTGTCAAGTCCCAGGGAGTGTCTCTAGACCTCTGTGCTGGTAAGGCATACTGGGGCAAGGGTGTAAAACTATTTGGCGACATACCCAAAAAGGCTTGAGGCTGTAATTGCTGCGTCTGCAAATGACTGAATTAAGGGTCTGAATACTTATGTAAATTAGAGATTTCAACAACAATTAAAGCTATAAGGAAATGGATTTTTAAAAGTTTCAGATTCCCATTAACAGTGACAAACTGCATCCACTGCACAGTTGTGAATAGGAATTAATCATGCATCCTTATGAGTTTTAATGACCTGCAGTTGTGGTGGGGATAAAGGTACAAGCTTAGGGTGTTGTCAAACTCGAATTCACAACATGCAAAATTAGAAACCTTTTAACAAGTGAAGACTGTCATTTCATTTGACAGTTTATAAAAAATATTACATGGAAGCACTTAAAACCAGATATCTGCTACCAAAACACTGGGAACCAGTGATTTAGTCTGTGTGATCTTTACTTACTGGTGTTCTCATATCTTTTACTATGTATGTATATGCAAAATAGCTTTCAAAGCATGCAGTGGTGATGGCAGAGTGTGCGTGCGCACAGATTTGTGCTTGCAAATGCTGTCACCTCATGGAAATTATCTATGTATTAAGTGTCAAGGCCGTGAAGGATAGGATGTGTGGATGTGTGTTGATATAGCCGTGTACACGACAGCTCCTGGCCTCTCTTATCCAACTCTCAGGGGTATATTCTCTCTCACATGCCACAGCACAGCTCCTGTACTGTGGCTTTATAGGTATCATACTGTGGTGAGCTCAATAGCGCAACAAGAAGCCACTGCAATGGATGGAAATAATAAAACTTTGTTGTGGTAAGCTGCGTATAAATGGGAAGTTGCTGGATGCAGTGGAGTAGCAATATGTGCGTCTTAGCTGAAGCTGCTGTTTATACAGTATGCTTTGAATAAAGGGTGTAATGTGTTATTCATGTGTTTAAGTTAATCAGATGATATTAGGTGATATTTTCAAGACATTTTATTAGAAATGGAATTGGGCAATAACTTTATTTTTGAATTTGAAAAAAAAAAGTCAGCTTTGAATTTACAATTTATTAATTTTCCACCTGAGGCTATCACCAAGACAAAGGCACCCTGTTCAAGTAAGGTGACGGGCATGAATTTATACTTTCTCACTGTTTTTTTTTCTTTTAGATGGCCTCTGGATTTAACCTAATTATTTATATTGCAAGTATCTATCATGGTGTCTGAAGCAGCGTGTGCAAGCAGCTTGTGTATGTAGCTCAGACAGGCTGACATGATCAGCCTGCAGCAGGGTGTGTGTGAAGTTTTCCCTCCATCCCACTCTCCTTTCTTGTTCATCCCCTTCATTCTTTCTTGCTTGTTTTCATATCCTCTTCTGTCTACCTACCTCCTACCACATTCCTCTTTTTCTTTACCTTTATGCAGTTTGTTTAGAATTGCTCTGTTGATCTGCTGCCCTCAAAGGTGTGTGTGTGGTGGTGCAGAGGGGCTCTATACACCAGAGAGAGATGAAAACAACAGAACAACAACTTAAAATGATTTCAGACAGAGGCAGGAATTAGTGAATAGGACAGTTTTTATTGAAGCGCTGTGTTTGTGGGTAGCTATTCCTGCTTTTATCTCCACACTGTCATGTTTACTACAGTATGTAAAATGAACAGTCAGATATGAAATGACCACCTATTTTTCTTTGGTCTTACATTTCATTTTCCCCCTTGGTCCTGTGACAGAGGGACGCACTCTTTCATTAGATTACAGAGCATCTCAGGCCTGCTGTTTTAGAGATAACACCCAGGTAAATGTTGGCCTTCATTCCCTTTGAATGCCAATCATATCTTCACGTACAACACAGAACAAGCACGGTCAAGGTTGTCAACTGAACCCACTGTACCATCACTGCTCTCCGTCTGAGTAACAATTTTTTTTCTTTTTCTCTGTCGCACTCTTTCTCACTTTTCCTGTATGTGTCTCCATTCTCCAACAAGTGTTTAAGATGAGGGAGAGTACAGTGGTGCTGCTTTAAAAGCACTTCTTTCAGTCCAGTCACGCTGTCCCTCCACATCCACCTGTCAAAGGTGCTGGGAGTGCATGTCATCTCCGGTGTTAACACGTTATCACTTTACAAAAGTCAGTGGCTCAGATGGTAATTGTGCAGGCTTGGGTGAGTGACACAGGGTGGCATTTTCTTTGAATTCCAAACATTTCAGAAGCATAATATGTTCAGACAGTGTATTTGAATAAACAGGCCGATGTGTGGGTGTAATCGACATTTTTTAATTTTACACACAATAGTTCACATCCTGTAAAAGCTTTCAGTGTCATTGTATCACAAAGGAATCCAGGAAACACTTGCAGATTCTTTCATTTACTTTTCAAATTTTATTGACATAAAAATGCCCAAGTATGATCATGAATACCTCCAGATGTTTGCAGTGTTTGGGTCCTTTTTTACTCACTATATGAAAGGCTGAAGTTTCTTTTTTAGCTGCTAGGTACCTCCCTGTTTCATAAGCACAGGGAGAGAAAGATTGGGGTGGTGGTGTTTTTTAATAGACAAACTCAGGATGTGCCCGCAAAGCAAATAGCTGGTGTCGGCACTCTGCAGTTATACTTGGGGCATTTATGTCCGGAATTCATATCACCAGCCTGACTTCCACTACAGGGTCTCAAAGGGACAGCCACAGCCTGCTCATTATTCATGTCTGTCAGTTGTCCAAGTAGTAAAATGACCAAGGTTTGTTTTGGAACTAGTTGCCCACAGGAGCGAAACTGAAGCTTGGTCTCAGTTATTAATTAATGGAGGTTTTTGAACTCCTGGTGGCCTGCACAAGCCACTTTCTGGCTGAACTTTTGGGCGAGGGTCTAATGATGCTTCTCCGCTGGCAGGGCCAACGTGATGGTGCTGGACCTGAGGCTTCAAAACAAAGCAGAACAGAAAGAAAAAAAAAACACTATTGCACTACTAAAAAGTCATTATCTCTTGTGTAGGCTGCCCCTATAACGTAAAGAGGAACAGATCAGAATAGATTGTTGTACTGGAAATGGAAAGAAACAAATTAGACACTGTCACAATTGCAATTGTATAATTGGGGTATGTTAAGCAAGTGCAACATGATCATGCTGGCAATGTTCTTTAAGGCTTAATCCTGTCCTTAGCTTGTGCGTGAGGAATGCAAGAGGGTGTAAGTTCCACTTTCACCGTGATATGGAAAACCATTTACTTCGATATAATTTTTTTTTTTTTTTAGATAGGCTTGAAAATTTATAATTGGAAAATCTGTGAAACACACTGACACACCCTGGGAGCCAGATGTAGACAGTGTTCTGTTTTCTTGCAAATAGCCCCTAGCACAGTCAGTCCACTGAAGGCTGCAGATTATTTTGTACTTTGGTAAATATTTAAAAGTTTGCGAACACTGTAAAAATGCACACTGCGTTGTGTTCTCTCGCAGCATAGTAAGTCAAGGACAATGCTTCTGAGAGGCTCTCAAAGATTGTAAAGAAACAGATTGGCATGACTGTCCTTCCCGCAGGCGGCTGCAAGGTGTTAGCCTTTATTCCTGTTTTTCTTACAAACACAGACTCTATAAATGGATTTGGGAATATTGCATGTCGTTAAAGTCATGATGCGTGTTTTTTGTGAAATACATAAGTTATTGTACCTCATGCAATATGTCACTGGGAATGTTATGGTTCCCGTTAAGGCTCCTGTAATACACAAACATATGTTAAGTTTCTATCCCAACTGTGACTCGGTAATAAGCAAAATTCATGGTAATTTTGTGTCTAACCATTAAATCAACAATATGTTACCCATACATTGTCCCACAAGTGGTGTTCTCTGAAAGGAAGCCCACATTTCCCATGAACCCTGTTGCTTATTTTCACGGGGATAGTGTTGTCACAGGCTCTCCTCCTCTTGGAAGATTTCCACCCGAGAAAATCCGTGTCAAAAGGAGAATGCTTGTTTGTATCAAGTGTCCATGTGTATGATTGGCAATATGCCAGTTACGAGGAGATTATCAGGTGCTCATTGTTCAGAGAGGTGTGAGGGAAGTCAGATGGAGGTGCGAGACAAAAGAGAGAATTGAGACTGAGGACTTTCTCTCCTACTCTTCTCCTTTGTCTTTGCCTTTCATCGCCTCCCTTTTTTTTTTAAACCTTCATCCCAGATTTTACTTCTTATCTCTGTGATCACTTAGCCTCTCTCACTTATAAACCACTGTATCCACGCTGCATAATCTCCATCTTTGATTTACTGCCACTTCCTGTCCGTCTCTGGTCTTGTCCCTCTGAAGTGACAGGAGAAGCCGTGGCACGCCGCCTTCCTGGTGACAGCTCTAGCTCTTTGGGAAGTAGCAGCTTTATTTCAGATGTGTTCATCATCCACAGTATCTATTAGTCTGCCAGTCAAGGTGATGATGCTGCTTATGAGGTGTCAATTGTTTACAGCCACTAGAGGTGAAATGTTGCTTTTGTAATCACCAATAATCTGATCACCAATGTTTTGTTTGAGTTATATCATAGATTTTATGCCAGATGGTCTTTGTCCATTATCAAAATTATTTGCAAAATGATCTTTTTTTTCTCAAAATGATGTATGCCCTGCTTGCATCATGAGAAATCCATCAAAACAGGGATTAAAACTAATACATGTTGCACTTGTGTATGTGTGCAAAGTTTAGTGGGACTGGGATCACATGGCTCCTCAGTGTGCCTGTATGATTATTTTCTGTCTCCCTATTGTCTCCACTGTCTATCGAAGAAAATTTACATCATTCTGTTCATTCAAGAAATCAAGTTGGAATTATTTGCTCCTCTCCCTCCTGGTTTTTCTGACATTTGGGGAAGAGATTTCTAACTTTGTATGCAGATGGTTTCTCCTGCATGTCTTCAAGCGCAGCACCCAATCTAGGTCAACCATCTCACTGCCTCCCAGCTGCCTGACTGAGCTGTGTGTGAGCGTGTGTGTATGTGTGTGTGTGTGTGTTTGTGTGTGTGTGTGT
This sequence comes from Selene dorsalis, assembly GCA_900303245.1. Classification (NCBI taxonomy): domain Eukaryota; kingdom Metazoa; phylum Chordata; class Actinopteri; order Carangiformes; family Carangidae; genus Selene; species Selene dorsalis. The sequence goes on from OMNW01015430.1 coordinate 7,135, forward strand.
GTGTGTGCAGTACTTTTTAGTGCTCCAGGCTACAATAACAACAACAATTGAAAATATTTGTTACTTCTTTAAGAGAAATCTATTAAATTTTAATCTTTTTCTATAGAGTGCCAAATTATTGGTGTCCTCAGAATAACAGACCAGAGTATATCATAGAAATGCTACAGTAGCAATAGCTGGGGATATTGATTGAAATAATCAATGTTGCTGTCTCTGTTGACTGCTTGCTCTGGGGCTTTTGATAGTGAGCAAAACAGGCCTCAGGCATCAGATCACAGATGTCTGTGACCAGCCTCTAGAATAACTGAGGCTGCTGGAGCCATGAGCCACACCCACCCCTAGTCTCACTCTGTGGTCTGGTCCGGCCTCCTCCACAGTTATCTGGGCTGGCTCTTATCTCCTTGGGGGAGATACACAATATACATTTTCAATCTATGCATTATATGGATGTTCACACTTTTAGTCCTTTCAGCACATGATTGCATATTATTACAGAGGGACGGACCAAATGCTTTATGCAACAGTTGGTACATGAGCACAAAATCACAGACATACTTGCATACTGCATCAGTGTATATGAGTGATTTACATTCGTAGTGAGTGTTTTTCATGTTCACTGGAAGAATGTGTTGGTGTGTGTGTGTTGTATGCATTTTTGTTTGTTTGTGAATGTGAATATATACTGAAAAGCATGATTTATACATGATGAGATTTTTTCAGATATTTGTTTCAATTTGAACAAAGTCATATAACAGTTATTTTGCAACATATGTACATGGTTTGTAAAGTTATATATCTGTTGATGACATAAAATAAAGGTGCTATAGCCCATTTGGTATGCCTACTTGGGCTGTTATGCACAGGGTATGTCTATTTTTAGTTGTTGGTGTGTTTGCATATTCAGAAATGTTTACATGCTCGCCCACACGGGCATATATTTTAATTCTCATGTTAAATGCATGTCCGTGTGTGTGCATTCGTCTACATGCATGTAGTGCGCACTCTCAAACTCTCAGCAGTGCTAACTGAATTATGCATTATTCAGAGTTTAATATTAGATGCCACATGTAGGTAAATTGGAGCTATCAATCACCAAAGACATTCCTGTGTGCCAGAATATGCAAATCATTTTTGAAAGGCAAAATTGGATGTGGATTGTGAAGTTACAATTATTATTTCTTAATTTTCCCAGGTTGGACTCATGCTGATATTAGCGCTGTGAGCTGAATGCAAGGGTTGACTATAATTCTTGCTTTCAAGGGTGTTGGTCAAGTGCATACAGCTAATAATACAGTGTATAAGGTGACAATTTTTGTCTGACATACAAAGTATACAAAATATTTGCATATCTAATCTTTCCAATCCATTGCACATGTTCCTCCTTTGATTATCCTATTAGAAACAAACAGGGAAACATTAAAGATGACAAACCATTTTATATCAAACTAGGAAATTTCCTCGCAGAATGAATGGCCTTGGGCTGGGCCATGTGTATTTTCAGATAATTTGGAAATGGGAGTGTCACAGAGACGTTGTATAAATGTATTGGAGAAAAAGGTCAGAAATATCAGTGGAATAGTCTCTGCTTTTTTTTAGCACATTGTGAGAAAGATGATAAATTTTAATATGATAATATATAGGTTTCCTGGGTCCTCTCACAGCTGTAGGAGGAGTAGGAAACCAAAATCTGTGGACGCAGAATAAAAAGACGAGGAAGAGGAAACACGCAGGGTAACAATAGTGCCTCAGAGCGTTTTAGCCCCACTAACTATATAGATTTGATAGGCATCAACATGTATTTGAAATACAAAGTAGATAAAAAGGTTAGCATGAGTCAGTTTTAATAATGCCGACATGGATCACAGCAATAGATAGACTGCTGCACTTAGGCCCAGAGGAATATGTCATTAACAGCTGTGTGCCTGCGAATGTGTCTCAGTGTGTGGGCTCAAATGTGCATGTCTATCCTTCAGTGCTCATGGGTTCAAGAGACTCCCAATCAGAAACTATAATTTGGCTTTGAGTCATCAAAAATGTGCTCTAAAATGCATGAATAGCCATGTCACACTGAGCCATTGTCAAAACATTTGTCTTTGAAACATATACAGTGTATTAGCTCCTCCTAGGCCAATTAAACCATGTCAAAGGAAGTACTGAGTGAATACTGTCTGTGACTAAAGGACGAGAGAGCTCCTTTTTATGGCACGATGGAGAACACTTACACTTTTCAGTATTTTACATTAACCTGAAGAAATTCCCTCAAAATGTCAGCAGGAAAAATAAGTATCCCCTGCTCTCTATCCTCTATTCTCCCTATTCTCCAAAGTTGTTGCTTCACACCTGAATACAAAAAGAAATCACATCAGCCCACAGGCAATATCTACAAATGCGGGGATCATTTACATCAAGGGCAGTCATTTGAACTAATCAACACTGGTTATTATCTAATCAATAACACGGGCAGGTATATGTTCAGTGAGAGCAATTTGTAGGTATTTCATTTTTAGTGCAGTCTCTCTGGATGCTTAACCGCCATGGTAATGCCATCAACCATGCAATGAAAAGAAGATGTAAATATATCAATCAAAAGTTTCAGATTTAATTACATATAGCTACGTTACAGTGTGACGTCTGTCAGCCTAGCCTTACCTCAGAGTCACAAGTCATATGTCAGTATGTGTGTGTTTTTGTATTTAAAGCCTGCAATATATGACACATTTGCAGTGTGGAGATCGTTGATCATGACAACAAAGTGGCACTAGACTCCATTTCTAGTCCACTTTACAATGACCATTGGATGTAAGCGAGTCCTTTCAATGACCTTTATTCTGTAAATATGTCCTAGTATGAGGTGTTTATGAAGGCCGGGACTTTTGAAGCTGTTGTAGACGGTGAAGGCCAAACCAAAATGAGACAGCCTGGTCCATGGAGGATACACACTGCATCACCAGCTGTGCCTGCTGCTACCGTTGCGTTACAAAGCGTGGTTCCTGTCGCCTAGCAACCTTGACAACACAGACTTTTTTTCTTTTCCACAAGGCCCCTTGGTTTTAACAGATGTACTGAGCTGAAACACAACACTTACATTTAAAAGTGCCTCTCTGTGGGTGCCTGGCCGCCCAGCTGTGATGCAATCGGTAAATGCAGCCTCTGAGGGAAGCTGCCTCTGAATTGAGACACATCTTATATTGAAGCCACAGAAAAGTCCATCATACATCCTTCACAGGTGTATGAGTGACCTGTTCTCAAACGTCTGGATGTGATTTTGACTCGTGAAGAGTTTCTTTAGGCTGCCAACATTGGGAGCAGTTTCTGGAGACAAGAGATCAGCATGACCCCAATGTTCTAGTTTGCAATGCTTATAAATGAGTTAGTGAGTCAGAATTTGAGTGTGACATGGCTTGTCACAGTAGGGAAAAGCACAGGTGTTACTAATAACACTAATGAGGGCTCTACACTGTGTCCTGGCAAGCAATGACAGGTCGACAGATTCACTATCCAAAAAACCCTGACAATTTCATTACCTACATCTGCACTCCTTCTACTGGGCCATGTCAGAAGGACATTCCTGTATTTTCACATCATCCTCATCCTTTTTCTACAGCCGTCACACATTCCTTCCAACCTACATTGTATTTCAAAGCTTTGTAAATATTTCAGCAGTGTCATTTCATGTGAGGGGTGGAGTGCACGCTTTTGATTGTATTCCTCAGAGGAGCCGCCCACTCAAACGTACTAAGGGCAGTTGCTTCCTGATCACGCAATTCTTGGGACCCAGTCTTTGAATGCCCAACCTTAATGTGTTTTTCTTAATACATGAATGTTGTGGCACAAAAAGAAAATTAAGAGGTACATCCTTTGCTCTACAACAAAGAAAATTGATAAACTAATTGACATTTCAGGGCCCTACATATTTCAGAACACTTAAAATATAATCAGTTGTCCCTTACCATTATGTAGGCCCATTTCAAACTAAAGATACAAAATGGAAAGAAGCCGACACCCCACAGAACACTGAGGAAGATGTGTGCATGTACTGGATGCATGTGTGTTCGCAAGGTGTATTTATATTACGTGTGAAGGCCTGCCAGGTCAGAGTGTGAGCATGGGTTAGAGGTGTTAAAAAAGCTCAGTTTCAACATATGGCATAATTTAATTGGCAAACAAAGGATCCATTGTAACGTCATGGAAAGCCAATATGTATGCCTCAAGGAAAATACAGTTGAATGCAGCATGTAAAACATCACAAAAAGATGAATTGACATATTGATGCGGTGGGTAGATAATGGATTGAATGATGGATAGCAGTAATAGCATAAGTAAAGGAAGCAGACCTGTGGATCAACACTGTTGTCTGAGACATCCCTATACAATGCAATACATTGGCAGAGCTTCAGAGTGTCGTTCTTTTCCTCTGTGGTGTGGTTGCAGTGGCCCTGCGGTGTAGTTGCTGTTACGCTGTATCCACCAACTCTGCTGCTCTGCTCCAGCCTCATAAAATCCAACACGCTGCTGTCTTTTCTGCCACCAGGTGTTGTAAAGTTGCTCCCTCATCACTTGCTGCTTTATGTTGATGCAGAGAAGAGGCCCAAAAAGCAGATTGTGAATAGTCTCAACTGATTTCACATGTATGTACAGGGGCGGCACCAGATGAATATACAGTCTTTTATACACGGTTTCAGTCACAGATCAAACATCCTGTAACCTAGATTTGAAACAGCAAATAACTATTTTTCATGCCGAGATATAGTGGAGTAATATCATCCCGAGAAGAGAATAAAATTTGCTTTCTTCTGAGGTGCCTGTGGTTCGGTGCAAGATTGAGTGGCAGTGACGATCGTTCCCAGAACCTTTAAAAGCACTTAATGTGATGCCACAAATACAGGGAAATATTCAACAGATGTATTAGGGAGGCAACTTCTCAGTGAACCCTCATCAACATGTAGATTTTATCAGCCCCCAGCTTGCAATTACGTCTGTTTGAGACAGAAGCCATTCTGTGTGATTTCCATCCGCTCCAATGGCTTGACACCGGAATCAGAAAAACACGAAGATGAGCACAGCCATGTCATCAATTCAGCTGTGTTAAAAACACCGTGCAGGTGACCATGAAGAGGGCAGGAGTAAAAAAGGAAACGAATACACTGGGTTTAAACAAACATAGTTATTAACTGGTGAAGGCTCCGATCTACATTATCCCCAGAGATTATAAACTAATCAGGGAAGTATTTTTTCTTCTCAGAGCATTCAGTTAAGCAGCCTCTCTTAAAATCAAAGGCATTTTATACAGTTGAAGTTCTTTTTGCATACAAGTTCATGTACACCCATTGTCAGTTTCCAGGTGGTGGGTGTGTAGTCTACCGTCTACCTATCGATATACTCCTGTGGACCTGGTCACGTGAGCATGCTTTAAAGTGTTAAAGTGAAATATTAATAATATATCTCCAGTTTACAGGATCCGTTTTTAAGGACTTGAAGATGTGATCACTTCAATGTAATGCTGGGAGCTAATTAAAACGGAGGCTGTCAAAGTTGTATTCGTTGCTTTGCACAGTTCAGTAAAAGGCAGAGTAACACAATGAGAGCACTTCCCCTTTAAAAGCGTCAGGTAGCTGCAGGTAGGCCACATGTCTCTGAGCTGCAGGGTACATTAAATATTCGTTAATCAATTAAAGATGAAAAGACAGAAAACTTTCTTAAATTCGCCATTGGACACATCTTAAGTGCACCTGCACACCTCCTGCTGAGACGAAAGCTAGCTTAATTTAGCTTAGCTTTGCTAGCCTAGACTAGCCTAACCCACCTGCATCGCAACTTCTCTGAATGGACGTGTCCGCTGTGGATTAACGTGTTCGACACAAGTGAGTAAATGTTTGTAAACTTGTCAGGGCAGGACCAGTGTTTACACGAGGCTGGAAACGAGCCGCTGTTTAACGGAGCTCGTGCGCCACAGGTGGCTCTGTATGTACACAAACAGTGCAGAAATGCGCGCGAGGGATAAAAAATAATAATAATACAGCAGGAGAGGTCCCTGTGAAGTCACCGACAAGTTCAAAGACAGGCGTGGGGTTTGCGTTTCGGATGATTCAAAGATAACAAAGAGTCAAACTAAAGATGTGAAGAAGAAGCTGTGTGCACGTGGTCATTCACTGTCTAGCAGGTGCAACGCGGTAGCTCACGCACATCATCTCTTGAGATGTATTGTGACATTTTTTGCGGTTCTTATAATCTGAATGTGACAGAGAACCAAAAACGATGCGATGGTGGTTTATCATGGTTTTATGTTTCTGCATCACCAATCAATGAAAAATATATTGGATAGCCTACAGTTTGGTTTATGGAGGGAGGGAGAGACAACTGCCTCTTATACCTGCATCCATGTAACTGTTTTAATATTGTTAATAATGCCCCAGGTTAGAGGTTCGGTTTGCAGCATTAGTTTTCCAAGACTCTCATTCATATCCAAGTCAAACTGAGATGGTAACTGAATTATTTCCAACTGAATTGATATTGAATTAAGAATCAAGTCAAATCAAATTAGGACCTTTGTGACTCAGAAATGAATTGATTCAGTTAATAAGCAGCAATACCCAGCTCTTGTTCATATATACCTACATAGACCTTGTGGGTTCTTTCATATATTGAATTCCTTTTCCTTATAAATTGATGTCCAATTCATTTTTGACATTTAAGTGCCACTGTCTCCTCTTGCAGGTGGTAAGGAAATACATATGCTATATGACTATCGACAAGTTGTTTCTCTGTTTTTGCTGAGACACGCATGTATCATGGGTACAAGGCAAGATTTCATATCTCTAGATCACGCAACATGCAATGGTGAGAGAGGTGCAGCCAGTGTAACCACTCTAACCCATTTACATGTGCACTGAAACGCTCACACGGTGCATCCAGTGTGTTCCTTGAGATGTTTTAAAAATTGAAAGTACCTGTTGAATTTGAAAAGCTATAAGAGACACAATTAATAGCCTACTCAGGACATTTAAACCTAAACAGTCAAGCAAAGTCCGGAAGAACAACCTAATATTATAACAGACAACAGGCGAAATTAGGAAAAAAGCAAGATAGGATTGGACAGCGTGCAGCAGGGTAGCCTACAATTACTGCGACTACATCATCATTAAACTTTTGTATATCTAGACACTGATAGCACTTTGGTTAATGATTGGATGGGAAGACCATGAAGTAGTTTAATACAGAAAAAGCCCACAGTGATTTGACACATGACATGTTTAAAAGCATTAAACAAAACAATCTTTCTCTTACCGTACCACAGATGTGAACCCTGCTCTCTGTGTAGTTTCACCAGGCGCACAGCCATCTCCTGAATCAGCTGTCATTGCTCTAGATTTAACAAGTCATTCATTCAACAATTACGTTCTTTATGAATACAATCCAGGCACAAATTACTTTTGTCATCACGATGTGATGTGGCGAAATAATATTATACTATAGCTGTAAACATAATTTCTCTGAGATGGTGGTGTTGTTTTCACAGCAGCCAAACTGAGGAATTGCAGGAATAAGAGGCAGTTGTTTCTCCCTCCCTCCCTTCATAAAGCAAGCTGTGGGCTATACAGTATGTTTTTCACTGACTGGTGATGCAGAAACATAAAACCGCGATAAACCACCATCACAGTTTTTTTTTTTTTGTTCTCAGCCACATATTATGATGATATGAAATCACATCAGCCGCAGTGCTGTGGGAAGTGGATTTACCTGAGAAAACCTGGCCAGGATGTCACATTGTAAAATTAGTATATGTCAGTGCAGACAATCTTCAGGTTTGAGTTGTTGAACAGAAATCTGTAATGCACACAGAGGAGGATGCGATTGCTCCTCAGCTTCTCAGTTGTCTACTTTGCAGACTGCAAATTTGCGAAGGAATTATTAGTGGTAAAAACTTCAAACCGTGATGTGCACTTGTTGTTTACACTTTGTTCTCCCAGGAATTCTACAAAATGCTAAGTCCTCCGCCATGCTGCCAAAAACAGGAGGCTTTGTCTGAGCTTTTCATGTCTTATCTAGGCCCGAGCCAAATGAAATGTCAAGCCGTCATTCCTGCTCAGTTCAACAGGAAGCCGCACACAACTCATATTAGCCAGAGTGTGCTACAGTTAAATGTGTCCCTGGAGCTACAAAAGCCCCCTCTAAGCTGGGGTTCCTGTTACATTGTACCCTGCAGGACATAACACATCTATTCAATAGCAGCTTAACTGTGCTTCCTGACAATAGCCTGAGAAGAATATTGGAGTGATGGAGTATTGTGACATTTGATGGTGAATGTGTTGGTACTGGGATTATCTCTGCAGCAGCCAATATACAGTGAGCCAACTTTGCAATTTTCTCAGCACAGCACCTGCCTGGACGCTAATCACAAAGGGTTCGTGCCTTCTCTATACATGATCACTGGCTTCCTCAGAAAATAAATGGTTCACAATGATGTGTGTTATTGTATGCGGAGGCTCCAAAATTGCATTTGTGCTGGGTTTGGATTAAGGTTTTTTTTTTCTTTTTCTTTCAGTGATTCTGATGAGTCAGTCTACAAAAATGCACCCATCAAAATCACTCAAACCTTGTGTTGTTTGCTGACTGTGACTGTATTTGCCGCCTGTATTTGCCAGTATAGTAAATATTGTGAATTTTGTGTCAGAGGCAGTCGGATAAAAGGGTTTATCTGATGAGCAAAGCAGTGTTCTTCAGTGTCGGTGAATGCAAACACTCACTTGAATGGCAATAATGAATAAAGTTTTGTTTATTCAGAGTAAGACAGTCAACAGTTACAAATCCACATATTAGCTACAGCCAGTTGGCACAGACATTGTAACTTATTAGAACTGGAAGAACCAGTAATGACTGCATTTTTTTTTTTTAATTTGTATTTATAGGTGATCTAGTTCCAGGGCTTTGGTATTGTGCTGGCTGGCGCTGGCATGGCTCACTGGCACAGCTACATTGACTGAAGCCATCATTAATGTGATTAGTCACACATGTAATTTTCATGCCATGAGAAAGGTCTGTCATGCCTGTTGCAAAATAAAATAGACTTTAGTGGTGCTAATGTAACTGGATGCTTTGTGGCACCAAGGCCAAACAACCATGGTGCAAAACTATCACCAAGGATTAACTGATTTATTGATAGAGGACATGTTTATATACAGTAAAGGTTTATTCTGCTGTGGCAAGTCAAGGCTCAGTTCACGACCAGAGGTGTTTGCTATGGAAAACAACTCCGCAAAGGAGGTGAGAGGAGTCTCTCCCCTGCCCACTGGTTTGCACATTTGGCCGTCTCGTTCAATACAAATGCGGCAGTCGGCCAGATGGTGTAATATGGTCTTTGCTGGGGTTCTGGTTGCTCAGGAGCCAAACTCTGGTGACTCATCTTCACTCGGGAGGGGAGATGCCAGACACAGAAGTGGTGTTTGTCAGTGAGAGTGAAAATAACCATATGCAGGCTGTCTCACTAGCATCTTTTATTTACCGACACCACCCTGCCTGGCCTGCAGTCTGTCTGCTGGCTAGCTAAGTGGCTGATAGACCGACTGGATGTTTGATTTTTTAGGCTTTGTGGATCCTCGCTGACTTGTTTACTGTCTGAGTAAGTTGTCTGAGTGACTTGCTTGATGCTAATGGATCACTTACCCTCAGTGTCTGTCTGATTGGCTCTCTAAATGATATTACTGTAAATAAATATCTACTCTCAAAAAACCTGCTGAAGACCATAAAACACTAATGAAATCTATGGCTGAACCTGTGCAGCTTAGTGTACACACACACACAGAACGGGTGAGTGTGAGTTAATGAGGACATGCTTAGATCTCTACATCAGATGTCAGAGGTGAGGAGCTGAGATTTGCACCAACTTGTAAAGTAAGACACGGCATGGACGGCATGATGTAATCCCACTCGCAATCAGTTCATTATTTGGTCTTTTACTGAAGTTGGTGCTGCTGTATTGACAAAATCCTGTCCCTATGGATGTCTTATTAAAACTCGCAGACCAATTTCTTGATTTCTCATTTCGCTGCCTCTCCCTCTGCCTGTCTCTCTGAGGCTCTTGGCTCAGACAGGAACGAGGCACGGAGGCTTTTATTGATGGTGTTAAATCAATTCCAATTAATGTTATAGAATTATAAAATGACTTAACCTTATGTTTGTAAATCTCATTCAACAAGCAACTTATTTTTATATGAGACCACAGCAACTGTAAAGGAATTGTAATATGAAGGCAGAGGTGTCTCTGTCGACTTCTAGGAATATCTTAATCTTAATTACCACAGAACATGGATTCAGAGAGAGAGCCAAACAACTTTTTCTTCCACATCGTCTGAGTTTCAGACGAATGTCATCTGTCCGCTGTCAGCTTTGTTTCAGTTGTGCACTACGAACTGTTCCTCGCAGGGCCAATTAGGTAAATGAGGTTTCCGGAACTGGTATGACCCCTGACCTATTGTATATTTTTAGGCAGAAAAACAGTCTGTTTTTCCACTACCATCTCAGCTAATACTAACCTACAGATATTCAAGTTGCACACAAGAAAATGTCAGTCCATGTCAGCTTAAAGATCCGATGTTGTATAATCACAGCTCTGACGCCAGCACAGCCCACTTGGACCCACCATCCAGTGTGGTGGGATTTGGATTCTTTTGGTGCTGGAGTGAAATTTGCTAGATTTATATTCGATCATGCACAAAACAGATCAATCCTGAGAGGTCTCTTCTCTGTTTGGCTCACCGATCTGTTTCTACAGCGCAGCCTCAGCAAGGAGATGTAAAAACTATATTGATATATTTTTTAGTTTCTTAAAACTCCAAAGATATCTTCTTATGGATCTCTTAACTTCAAATAAAAAACAAGTCAAGTGTTAAATATTGTGCATTTTGATAAATAAGCATGTGGCATGTCTTAAGTGTTTGTGTACAGCATATGATATCTGTGGCTGGTTATTTGTTGGTAAAATATAAGGAAATTTGTTGGCCTGAAGCAGAAAGTACAAGGATAGTGTTAGCTTATACAGTAGTAGCATTTAAAATAGCTACTGGTCTCTGTGGTGGATCACATTATAGATGGTTCAATTTAGAGGTGTCAAAAACATTATCATCCCAGTGTATCCAGACTTATTCAGACAGACTGACATTAATTTGTTGCAGTTGTCGAGGTGATGTTGGATGAAGGTTGTACACTCTAACATTACATGTTTCCCTTTTTTAAAGTGAAACATTTTTAGAGAGACTTTTCTTTCTGAGATGAACTGTCAGCTCTCTCAAACCCATCACTTTCCTTTATTCTAGTAATTAAAATCATGATGAGTGGGGAATCACGTTATCTGTTTGTGAGGTGACATACTGGCAGTGACAGAGGTGAGAGGTGTGAGGTGTGACTTGGTGTATGTGTGTGAGTGGGTATGTTGGAGACTAATTTGCTGGTTGCACTGTGGAGTCGGGGTGGTGGACTTGTTTAAAGGATATAGGTTCCACCTGATATTGAATGTCATAAATTTCGTATTCACTCTCTTTTTAGTCAGACTAATGCAAATGAGAAAAATAACTTTGCAATTTGTATTCCCCACTTTATTAGATCATTCAAGCATGGCTCATCTATAATGGCACCATTTCCCATAACATAAAAGGCAAATAATGTTATTAAACAAAACTGGTTATCAGATCTGGACATTTAAATACAAAGTGTAGAACAAAAAGAAAAGCTCCGCAGCTAAAAGGGCCATCTTTTTTTTGTATGTATAAGATCTGGGCAGATTTATGGAGGTTTGTTTGTAATCACCAGTTGATCACCAGTATGCTTGTTAAGTGTTATTCGCACTGAATGGATCGATTGACAGGTGGACTGAGTAATGACTGTGCACAGGAATGCAAACTTTGATGTCAATTGGCAGTTTGTCTCTGTGGATTTCAAACGGACTTAATTTCCTGCATGCGCTGTACATCAGCTGGTGACATACTGACCATATTGATGTTATTATGCCAACGTACAAGCTAAACTAAACCAGCTAATAACTCCCTGTTGTTTTTATTATCCCACATGCACATCTTTCTTGCATCTCATGCAATATCTTTCCCTCACCTTCTACATCTCCCCCCATTCCCTCCCTCACACCTCTTCTGTCTCAGTTTTTAATTGAATCTGAATTTAGTTGCTTTGTTTCTTCTTCTTTTTTCTTTTCTTTATTTTTTTTTTTACAATATAGTGATCTCCAACAATAGTGATGCTGTGTGTGAAAATTGGCTTATATGACAGAGATGCAGTCTTTGAATAAATCATAAGTCATTGTTGCTGTAATAGTGCTACTTCAAACAAGAGTGTAATTTATAGGGTAATCTGTCACAGAGGCGAGGTGATAGTGTAGGTCTTCTCCCTTCGCAAGTAGATTTCATGAGCTTACTCTAGGCTTTAGAACTGGATTGACATTGATATAACCTATTTTTACCCACCTCTTTTTCCTCAGTGCTGTACTTTTAACAGGCTAAACAGTAATGCTTCTTCTTTGTGTGTGTGTGTGTTTTTTTTTTATATTAGCAATGCCAGTGCCAGACCAGCCCGCAGAGCAAGAGAAGGGGGCCATGGTTCCCCCTGTCATGCCGACCTCCAATGGGGACAGAGCTGAGACAGAGACGACCTCTTCTATCCTTGCCTCTGTCAAAGAGCAGGTAGGAACTCCTTCATGTACAAAAGTCTAACCTGAATTGTTTTTACTTGAACAAGAAACAAGCATTTTTGCTGTTTTGCTTTCCACTCTTTCTCTTGCGTTTTGCACCTCTCTCCTCTTGTAGCCCTCGAACAGCTTGCTACGAGGCAGGTCAGGAAGTTGTCGCAGTTATTCAGGATAAAAAAAAACAAACAAAAACGCTCTGCTGTTTTAAAGTGTTTAAAAGAAACCAAAGATTGATTGCTGCCAAGGGAATGCAAGAGTTTAATGGATGGAAATGATGGAGATTACAGGGTGAGAGCTGTAGCCAAGAAAGCATAATTGAAAAAGTCATTAAAATCAAGGCCATTACTCGATAGGGAGCGCTGAAAGTGAGTGAAGAGAACGTGGCCAAGATGCTGGGTGCTCTCAGGTTAGCATGAAGAATAGGGAAAGGGGGGAAAGGACAAGAAGATGCATAGAGAAATGAGATGCAAATGCAACTCTGTGGTGGGTGTAGGTGGAGGAAGATGGATGCAGGATATGCAATAGAACAAAGAAAAATACAAGAAAAGAGGTTTAAAAAAACAACAACTCAGGTTCACTTAACTCCCATTTGGTGATTTGTGTTTAGTGTTGGTTTTATTCCTTTGTGTGATACAGTGCTGTTTCATTTGGATTTAGCTCATCAGCCAATGCAATACGCCATAGATTTATCATTTTGCCTATCTGCACTGATGCTCTCCTCTTTCATTTAATACCGTAAAATATTCCATTTACCCTTACTGAATGAAGGACAAGTGCTGATGGCAATTTAAGTTTTTTTTCCCCCTTGGAAATAGCATTCATTTGTTTTTTTTTCCCATCAGGGAATCTCTCAGTGCTCTCACATTACATTACATTACTGAATCAGTGAAGCAAGACGGGTTTACTCAAATCCATGCACTGGACCAATGTTTGAACCTGCGGCTCTACCTCTACGTCCTGCTGGGAGGGTAAATGTACGGGAGGAAATACATCACCGAAATGTAGCCATTGTTGAAGTCTTATTTTCTTCTGCAGAGTAACAGCTTTGCAACCTCATCCCCTGAGGAAGGAAATGTTTTGAAAATTCAAAATTAGCTCCTTATTCGGTCACCTGAAGGAAAAAGGAATGACTTTGCATTCAAGTTTTCCCACGACATAAGTTTGATGTTACAATACGTTTAATCAGCTCGACATAGCAGCACAGTGGAAGTGACTGCAGGAATCAGAAAATGTCTCAGCGCTCTCATATTACTGATTCGCTGAAGCGTACCTGATTTGGCCAAATCCATGCAGCTTTACTGATCCACACCACACTAATGCAACACTGATACAAGGTAGTAGCCAGAGGGAAAAACACCACTGTATACTCTCCTCTATTGCTGTGGGGATTTTCATCATTTTCTTTCAAGCAAACATTTTTACATACAGTTTATAGAAATGCAATAGACGGTCTCTTCCTCTTTTTTCATTAGAGATGTGTGCGACGCAATTAGGGCACATTAGGTATCAAGAGGAATAGACCTAAATCTGCTATAGAGCTGCTTAAATCCGTGTCTGGTGCTGAGGACAAAAGTAAGACATACTCGCTGTCCTTGGAATGTGCCACTGGAGCTGACGACTGGTCAGCAGTAGGGTATAGTAGCTGCACCATCACTTGGTTCTACTATTAAATAGGATTCACATTTGGAAGTGAATGATTGTGACACCTGGCCCTTCAGCAGGTCTGTTTACACAACTCCATGATATTTTATAAATAATCAATTTTCCTCCCAGGCATACATCAGTATCCACATGTAATAACTGATGATGAGAACAACACAGAAGTCTGGTATGTGGTGATGTTAAAACATCTTAAATGTAGAAGATGGATTATTTTTTTTCCTACTCAGGCCATGTTCTGTTGAAAAAGTGATGTGCTGGGTTGGTGACATTATTTCCTTTTTAGCTTTTAAAGGATGTGAAGAATAATAATAAAAACTGGACTTGAGATAAGTCACCTATTTGCTGCTTCCACTGCTGGTTATTGAGCCAGACTTTGTGAAACAGAATGGATCTTAATTATAGTTCATTTGATAAATGCATGGTGATACTTCCAAATTTACCTTTAAATTATACCGTTTTTCATATCTTCTCTTCATTCTGCAGCTTTCCCCATACCTGTTCTCCGCACAAAAACATTCTTCCTCTTAATAAATCCAGTGCTGATTCATATTCCATATGATAGACCTGAACATTTTCTTGATTATCTCGGTTCACAGTTCATTCTTAATGTAGCCCCCATGCAATGTTCTTCCTTATAATTTAAGTGGCCAGTAATTACTTTACAACTCACGGGATTAGAATGAATGGAATGAATTAAAATGTATAAAATGAGTTAGTGCCTGAAGGTGTCAAAACACCTGGTGGCCTGTTAGCTCATGGTTCATGGGCCCTGGCCCCACTGGTCACAAAGACAGGTTCGTGCACGTCCCCAAAGAGAGAGAGAATCGGGCAGGCAACATGCTTTTTGGATGCAAATGTGTTGCTATGCTAAGATGATGGAAATTTAACCAAGATAGACAACAATGAAAAGCTTCCCTTACCTTAGCCTGTAGTCGTGTTAGTTCTGTTTTGGCATGCACGACACACACGGAGGGGAGTAAGGGGGTACCTGTCTACAACAACTGGCCAGGGACTCAGACTGACCAAGTCTCTGTGTACTGCACTCATTATCACTGCTCACTCCCCCTGTTGCCCCGGGGGCTGCTGAAGGTGTGCCATGTGGGAGACACATGGCGCACCTTCAGTATCTCAAGTGCATGATGTGCACAGCTCCTTTTTTATTCTGCAGTTGTCAGTGACAACAGACGTTCACAGCACTCCCCCACGTTTGACTTGATGAAGTATAATTTGGATTTTGAAATCTAACATTAGTTATGTGCAGCTACACATTTTTGTCAAAATCACACTCTATACTGCAAACTGTAGGATTTAGTGGGAAAATTTCCAAGGATTATGTCACACTTTTATGGATTTCTCTCTGTGAGTTTCCCCTTTTGAAGTTGACAAAAAGCCAGGGGTTAAATTGAATGTGTGTAAGTGTGAGAGCTGAACAGAATATCTGCTTCATGCAAAATCTCCACGTGCTCAGATGAGTGTCAGCTGGCTATCTCTCCTGTTAAATTCTTCATTCTTCTTTATCAACTCCTCTACCGCTGGAGCCAGTTGAGTTTCTCATGATGCTTTGCACTATGTTGCATCATGTCTCAACTTGCCTCAGGAGAGCTCCACAGAGACCAATTTAACCAGTGCTGATTTGTTCTCGAATCTATCACTTTTCTGCACATTTTTAGTGAGGTCTGGCAATTCAACTTTATTTGTTGCTGAATTGTAATCTGCATGTTTTCTTGTGTATCCCTGATTTTTACTGCGATATGTTACCGTTTGCTGTTCCACTGTGCAGCCAGTTCATCATTCCTGAGGAAAAAAAACATCATTTGGTTTAAAAGAGGTGATGCTTTGTGTTCTTCATCCGCACCTTTTAGCATCCAGTCGATTCATTGTTTTCAAATTACGCTTTAATTGATAGGTTGAGGTCATTTGATGTTACGGGTTGGTGAACAATTGTGCTCCGTTTAAAGCCAGAAAAACACAAGGAAAAAGAGAGACAACAAAGGCTGCTGAGTAAAAATTATGTTAAATTATTGAGTAGTTATAGAAAAAAGAGAAAGTTTTGGAGGAATATTGTTGGGAGTTTAAAAAATCCAGTGTGTCATCATCTGTTAGATCCTGCTGCATGCTTGACTTCAGATGAGCTTTTCATGCCTGGATGCTATACTTTAAATGAAATAAAATGAGAGTTGCCTTTCACATCAGTTATGTAATTATATTGTGCTGTTATAAGTCTTTAGATATTACAGTTCTTCTGAGTGTTTTATTACGATCCATTTTCCTTCTTTTCCTACCCTAATATTATAGACTCCCACCTGTGATAATGCTCACAAGTACCATTTAAATGTTTGCTACTCTACTCTTGCATGAGATATTCAGTTTTTATGCCTGCGTGGCGGCGGCAGCCTTGGGGTGGTATGTTTTGGGTTGTCTGTGCATCAGTGCATCCGTCTGTACATGCATGAGTGTGATCTCTCAGAAATGCCTCAAGGGAATTTCCTCACTGATTAGATTTTGGTGGTCAGAGCAGAGGTCAAAGTTCAAGGTCACTGTGCCCTCATGTTCTTGTGAATGTGATACATCAGGAAAGGCCAGAGGGAATTTCATTACATCTGGCACAAAGAATCACTTGGACTCGAGGATGAACTGATTAGATTTGGTGGACAAACGTCAAAGGTCAAGGTCGCTGTGACCTCACAAAACACATTTTTCAGGCACTAATGATGACACAATGTAACACTGATGTCTGTTAGGACAAAATAATGAAGGGATGACATTTTATATCCAATTGGTCAAATGTCACCTTCACAGTGACATCATAGTATTGAGCAAAAACACCTCTAGCCATTAAGTCAGTGCTGTAGCTCAGGAGAGAGAGATTGTGACCATATATTGTGCAACATAGCTGGTTTGATGGGTGGAAACAGCTGTCCTATCAGACATTAATTACAATTGAACTTTTAAAAAAAAACAAATAAGATGCATTTTCAGGCACCGAGGAGCAGGCACTGTCATAGTTGTGGTGTGAATAAAAAAGTTGTATAACAGTTTGCATTACACTAGGGAAGTAAAGGTAATATGATGTATGAAGCAATCTACATGCTGTATGTGAGTTTATGTGTGGCTTATTTCAACTGTGGGCCTTTTGAAATCCAATTAACTAATAGTAAAACTCAGTCATTCACTGTAGACATACTGTAATAATGAAAAATGCACTGCCTTGAACCCTCAATATTGCATAGTTTTATTTATCCGTACTATGATCATAGCCGTCACCAGCAGTATTTTCACTGCCGCAGTCAGAGTTGTAACTGCGGCCATCACTGTCATCATCATTGTCATCTTTGTCATGTACTTCCTCTGCCACAAACAAAAAACATCTGCTCTTCCTGCCTGTTGTTGAACTACACTGTGTTCATCCTGCTTTCAGTTTGTTGCATGTGCGCTGACAGGGTCCATAAACCACTCAAGTTACCATACCAAGGATAACTTGTTAGAGGCTTTCAGTTTGTGTGTTTGAAAGGACCATGGTCTCTTTCAGAGCTGAGAGGGTAATGTATTCTATCCTCTAGACTACCAGATTTCTATTCTTCACTGCATTTCATTGGCCTTTAGATTGAGCTGAAAACTTTCACTAATGTGCTCTCACTGAGCTTGATTTCTGCTCTGGTTATTGACTTTGCTTATTATCAACACTTAGATACTCTCCAACTCCTACGAAAGCCGCTTAAAAAGTGATTTTGCGTGGGTACTCGTGTGTCGATTCCAGTTGTCATTTGTGTATGTATGTATCCTGCTTCTCTTCCTTGCCGTCCATCTCTGTCTCTCCCATTCTCTCCCCTTTATCGATGCCCTGTCTATTGCAGAGGTTGACAGCTGTGTTTTGTAGCTGGTATAAATGAACTTTGTCTCAGAGTCTGAACGATAGGGAAGAATGAATTCTCCTGCACACCCACAACTATTACAGCAGCTGATAAGAAAAAAAAAAACCTTGTGTCTCCTGAAATCCTAACATGCCATAAACTGAAATGGGAAAAAAAAAAAACAATTTCTGGTTATCATAATGTTTTGAATGGGTTATTTTTGTGGAAAGTTAAATCTATGTCACAGAACATTATGTAAACATTCAAAGGAAAGTGGAAACAGTGAGGTCTCCTGATAAAAAATACTGAGTAAACCTTAGCTTTTTGACCTGCATAATGCACACTTCCCTCTGTTGTGACGGTGGTTAACTGAAGTGACACTGTCATGCCACCCTCCAGTTAGAACATAAGAGAGTGGAATCGCTGGTTCAAAGCGTTTTGTGCTTTGAACAGATATGCCAGCCCTTCAGCCAGTGGTTTCTACGCTGAAAATTGGGTTTGGCACCTCTTTCCCTCTGTGTGTGTCCTCAGTGTCCTTCAACATTTGTCTCTTTCACCATGCCAGTGTGGGAACAGATTCTTTAGCCAGGGGGCTGCACATGCTGAGTGTATGTGTGTGATCGGATTAGTTGCACATATGTATGTGCTATATGTGCAGTGCATGGTCATCTGTGGATGTGGTAAGGCTGTGTGCGGCCCTGTGTTCAGTCGCCTGCCTGTGTGTGCTTGTGTTAAAGTGTGTGAGTCAATGTGGAAATGTACACTGACATATAAGAGAGTGTTTTCCTATAGATACAGAGAATCACTCTACAACTAAGAAAGCGCCCCGGTGCTGCCAGTCGACACTCCCAGCAGGGAGGGTTGGGAAACATAGATGCTTTTTACACACCCATGCATGCGCACACTCACAAGCACACACACAGATATGTGATTACTGGCGCTGCATGTGCTATCCAGTTTGGCGGTGCGTTTGCAGGCCTCGAAACATACAAGTCACTCACAAATACCAGGTGCAGATTTAATGCATGAGGCCTATTCCTGATAATGACTGGTGGCTTTTAGATTAAGCTAAAAGCTACCACAAGCCTCCTACAAGCTGGAGTGGGATGTATGTCCCAATAGCAGTATCCTGTCACCATTTACTCACCGAGAGAGAGAGAGAGCATCTGTAGGAGATTGGGGCAGAGGAGGGTGGTGTTCAGCCGCGTCACCCCGGCTCAGAAGTGCTGTGGCGAGGGAACTCTTTGGCACTGTTGTTGTGTGTGTAGTTAAATGTGTGCATGTGGTGGAGTTTGGGTCTGCCAGTGGTGCTGCAATGTTCCATTTAGTCAACATCACCCAGCCAGCAACCCCCACTGTTCTGTCACCAACATCATAACTGGCAGCTGGCAGGCTACATGCTACTGCAGCTGTCATGCTTTGGGCCAAAGACAGAGAAAGCAACAAGAGACGGAATGAGCAAGAGAGAGGAGATGACATTCAGAAATGATAAAGTGTGTGTGTGTGTGTGTGTGTGTAGGTGGGTGAGAAACAGTAAGAAGATGAGAGGGCACAGGTGAAGGTTGCAGAAGATGCACAAATTAGGAGCTTGTTATGGAAGATATATTTAATGAGAAATAAGAAACTAAGAAGAGTGGAGAGTGGAAAGAGAGAGAGCTGGGCTTCAGTGGCAGCCATCCAGTACCCAGCGCTCCGAGACAGCTACCAAACCAGACTTGCCAATTACCGTTTGAAGGTCAATCAGTGAAAGTGGAATCACAGTACAATGCTGTTTGTACACTCTCTGTGGCAGGGATAAATGATCCAATACAAACCCCGGAAAAGTCCCAAAAAACGAAGAAAAAAAAAACCCCATCTCAGATAAACACCCACAAAGTGAAAATGCTTCCATCAAAGCTGAGGAAGAAGAATTAGTGTGGCCTTACGATATACGGCTTCCTAGAAATAGTGTTCCTGCAACCACAGTTTGTGCAGGTAATTTAAACGGGGACATGATCTTTGCCTCTAATGGCCAGCTGCAGGTGCTGCCTCTGTCAGCAGTCAGGAGTGAGGAACAGCTCTTGCACACTGTGGGAACTCCCTACAATAATAAATATACTGTGTATTGATTCTTTACTGTATTATCTAAGTAACAACAATGTTTCTACCAATGCACACACCGTTGTCATTATGTGTGTTGCAATTAAGTGTCTGCTGTACTGTATATCA
Organism: Selene dorsalis; assembly: GCA_900303245.1. Taxonomy (NCBI): domain Eukaryota; kingdom Metazoa; phylum Chordata; class Actinopteri; order Carangiformes; family Carangidae; genus Selene; species Selene dorsalis. The sequence goes on from OMNW01015430.1 coordinate 27,544, forward strand.
GGGACTGTTAATGAAGAACACTTCCACCTTCCAGCTGCACAGTGCTATTTGTTATGTATGTATATGTGTGTGTATATATATATGGAAAAATCTATGTGTGATAGTGTGACAATGATCTCATTTGTCACAAATGTTGCACTTGTGTGTATCACTTAAGTCATTGAACTGAAGACAAATAATGTAGAGGAACTTTCACATTACTGACTGTTTTGAAAGATTATTCTCTGCCAGGAGCAGTCGGGACAGAGTGTCGATTGCAAGTGCAAAAAAACCTGAAAACTAGGTCAAAAGTCTGCAGCTTGCCAAGGTTTTCCCCATGACTCAGTATTAATGTGATCATTTGTTATGTGTCCACCTTCCCCTCCCAGAATTATACCTGGTCATTTCTGAAAGATACAGAGTCCTGTAGAACTAGGAAGAACAATGACATTGTTAGACAGGAAGTCTAATGAGGCATGAAATCAATATGTACAATCCTGCCTCACCCGGAGCATTCTGGGTAATGGAGTGTCAGCAGTGCTTTAGAGCTGTTTTAATCACAGGGACCTTGGAATATCCACTTGTAAACAGGCTGGTTACTGCCAAACTACTGCAAACCCCTGAGATGCGTGTGTGGTTGCGAATGTGTATCTGTGATTACTTTTTACATAATTGAAGTAAACTGTGTGTCCATATGCCCGCATAGCCGCATGAAACAAAAACACAGCAGTGTGTTCTTGAATGTATATCGTATGTGTGGGACTGTGAGACCCACATCATAAATGTGTGATCAGGCCTTTGCTATATGGATCATAATGCCCCTCCCCCCTCCCCTTTTGTGCCCCCTACTCCCCTCTGCTCA
>OMNW01015430.1:28442-48823 GCA_900303245.1 Selene dorsalis
CTGATCCTGAATGTGAAGTGAGAATTTTTCCTGCTGATCACTTAGCCTACACCCTCCTCCATCCCCACCACGCTCGGTCCCACTCCCATCTGAATGCTAATGCTACCTTAGCTTCAAATCTCACTCAAGTTTGCATTTGCCTGCATGCTGATGAACTTGTTAGCAAAATCTTGAATGCTAATATTGCAATAGCCAAAGGGCTTATCTGCATCCTGAATGCTAATGATATATTGAATTGGAATACCTACTGGTAGTACTGTATCTTAAATGCTAATGGCAACAATTTGCAGATAGCCTTTGTTAACTCTCATTCCTCAAGCAATTAAGATCTTTTGATTGCCTGCCAATATGAGGAAATAAACAGACTCGTCCAGGATGTCTCTGTCAAACCAAACCTCATCTAATATAGTGAATAGTAAGATTGACTTAAAATTGGTTTCACTGCTGCAGTTCTCATTTAATCTCTGTCAGTACTGTGCATTGTGTGAGGTGCTCTCCGGGGCTTAGCAGGTCTAAAGTGGTACAGCTGTGCACTGTGGTAATGTTGGAGTGAGCTACTACCCTGTGGCTATGAACATGGCTTGGAAAACTGAACGGTGATGTGTGAGAGAAGTATTGATTAATTGAATGTGTCTGTCAGGGCCCTTTGTTTACAGGCCCTTTGTTTGAGTCAGACACCAGGGGAGATATTCCTGTTGGAAAGAAGTGGAGAAACATTGTTGCTAAGTCCCTGTTACACAAAACCACAGCAGACACAGCAGATGCTGTTGAGTGGGTGCTTGAAGGGTACCTTTCCCATACAGGCTCCACGCTGCTTTCACTTTTCAAGCTCCACTGTTTGTGTGGGTTACTACACTGAAGCTCACCGTCTCTCCCACTCTGCTTTTAACATCTCACCATGCTAATAATATGATGTTATTTATATCCATTTAACAGCTGTGGCGTTTCTATTTAGCTGATTAAAATCATTATGACTTCAGTGTGTGTGCTACAATTCAAAGACTTGACTAGTTCCCTACTCTTGGTGCCACTTCATCTGGTCCTGTAGTCTGGTTGACATGATTAGAAAACATGAGATGGCCCCGTGTGGTTAAGCTTTATCCCTATTTGAGAGGAAATAGGCCTTTCATTCTCCCTGAGTCCCTATCGATCTGAAAATGAGAAAATGGAAAGATTACTGTGTGATGGAAAGAGCCATTAAAGAGCTAGGGAGCCGAAGAGCTCAGAAAGTGTCCAAGTATTTATCAGTTGACTGGCATTTTGTATCCAGGGAGCGCTTGCTGATTGTGCATGCACTTTTGAACAGTGCTCCACTATGCACTTACTGCTTTTTCAGTTCAGGGACTGGATCCTTCAAAGCCTGCAGCTTTATAGCCTAAATATGTCATAATGAGAAGACAAGGCCTAAGACAAAAAACACAACAAAACTGAATTAAGCAGGTCTACCTAAATCTGGAAGCTCCTTCACAGATGGGTGTATCAACTTTCAGAGTTGGGAAACAAAACTGTGTTTCATTTACAAAGTATTTCAGACAGATTGTCAGTAGCGAGCAAATATATCACTTCATTAAGATCAATCGGAAAGTCACTGCAGGGAGTAAAAAATGGCAGCCAAACAAAATGCCACAGTTCTGGTTGTTAATGGTTGCTGTGTTGTTAATCACAGGCCATTTCAGAGAGTTCAGAAGATACACTATATGGACACATTTACCATTAGCCGTGTATGCTATCCGTCACCCATCATCTATTATAATGAGATATTGTAACTCATGCTGTAATCAGGGGCATTCGTCATTTTTTCTGCACTCCCCGAGCGGTATTAACATTTTGTTGACCGACGTTGTTACATGGTCTCCGGCAGCCGGGATTTTAGGTCTTATCAAGGACCCGGTTTATAGGCCATGTCCTTCAGAGAGTCCAGCCTGTGAATTGGGACGTCGAGTCACACCTGAGAGCTCTACAGTACAAACAGTCCTCTACTGCTGGACACCGAGCAGCTCCACTGGGGTAGACTGTGGTCAAGTGTCCCGCTTAAGGGCACTTTGTTAATTGTTGAGGGAGCGTAGAGTGGTACTCATTTGCTTTTTCCTGTCATACCTATTTTTGCTAACCCTTTGTTGACCACTGTGCTGTCGTTAAGCTCACTGCATTTACTGGATCTACACTCCCTGAAGGACACACTTGAAGAAATATACCATCCTTCCTGTGGATCTGCAATAAAATGTTACTGACTGACCATTTAAACTGAGTCCTAAAGCTTTAGTGTAAAAACGTATTTTGCCCCACAGCCCGTAGGAAATACTATCCAGTCAGTTGCATCATGCTGACTGTACTGTCCTAGAGAAATCTGCTAGACTCCTCTTGCGTAAAGTCTTGCGGCCAGATCAGAATACTTTAACACGCTTTCCTGTATTTGTCACATTCTCTGGTTGCATATTGAATCATAAAACGGATGAGTGCACACTGAGATGACACAGGCAGAAACATCAGTGTTTTTCTTCAGTGGTATTATCACTGCAGTTTCAAATCTGAATACTCTTTATTTCTTTAAAATTTAAAGCACTGATTGTGATTCTTTTTGCTTACATCTAAGACCTTATGGAAAATATGAAAGTGTCTTCAACTTACTTTTAATGTTGCTCTGTATTATTTTTATATATTGTCTAAAATAGGGAAGAGAATTGTATTCACTGCGGGAGTGTTACTTTTACAGTGGTGGACCTGTTTTTATGAGGCACACACGTGCCTGTATTTTAAGTATATTATAGAACATTATGCCCCAAACATATGATGTATGGCCTTGTGCCTGCTTAATGCAACATTACATCTCCATATGCTTTTCTGTGATGTTTATTTTGGACTTCAGTTATCTTCATAGTCCTATTCAGTGTAATGTGTCACTGCACTACACTGCACAACGTAGCAGGACCGCTCAGCTAAGAGTTTTGCACGGCACTCGTGCTTTCTCCCCTCAGCGTTCTAAATAGATAAATTATGATCACACTCCTCTGCAGTTGTCTGGCCGCCAGGGTTGACATATACACTGTAAAGAGACTGGCTAATGAAGAATGGCTCTGTCATTGGAGTTGTCTTGGAAATAAGGCAGATCACTCCATCTCTCTCTTCCTCTCTCCCTTTCTCTCGGTCTTTCCTGTTGTTTTCTCACTCTTTCTTCCTTTCTTCCTTTTATTGCTCCACTGCACTTCCACTCATCATTCATTCGCGCGCTCCATTCTCCCACTGGATTCTGTCTGTATGGAATAAATGAGATTTTGTTGTTGCAAATGGATCATACTCCCTCAGCCACCCTACCCCCACCCCCCTGTGTACCCATAGTGCTCTGCGACAGTTGGAGATGTGCATCTAACCATTTCTAATGAGCTCGCTTGCATTCGACACTGTTGTTGTTTACGGTGAAGTAATTTGTGGTTGCCATAGAAATTGTCTCTGCTAAATGTGACCATCATTACTTTGTGCTTAAATCTATCATTGCCAGTAGCTCGGAGGCGGGCAGGCAAATGAAATTTGATTAATGTGATTTGATATCATTTTTCCATTAACTTCTTGAGGAAGCTCGTGCTGGATGTCTCTGTTGTTTCTGTCAACATACTTCTTTTTTTTTAAGTCCCCTGATGGCAGAAGATATGCTGTGCAATTTGTCACGATTGTCTCCCCTCGGCCCTTCTGTCAAGCCCCTGCTCACCTCTCCCAAGCCATTATTATCCCTTCGTCTCTTCCAGTGAGCTACCCACCATCCAGTCTCTGAGACAGCTAGCAGCCATCAGGAAGCCTTCGTTGTGCTAGCCTCCAGCCTGCGTCACACTCACTCAGCCTGCCTTTGGCCTCCTGTATGATTCTGACCCTGAAGACCTTGAGCAGTCCTCATTCTTTGGGACCCAGCCAGAGCCTGAGTCACCTGCCTTTGCTTATTTACTGTCTGTTCTTGCATCAGCGGGCCAGGTTGACACCTTGCCCATCTCAGAGTCAGCTCTCCTAGCTCATGTCATGACAGTTTTTGAGTCAGTTCCTGAGTCCCCTGCAGATGCCCTGCCTGATCTCCAGTCAGCAGCCCACACACAGATAGACCTCCCAGAACCATCAGCTGGTTTCTCAGCCAGTGCAGACCAGCTTGAGAATCAGGCTATGTTCCAGTTGCCTGCCTCCACTGCGCCTAGTTCTCAGCTTTGCCATTTGGCCTATCCAAGCCCTTTATCATCAGATGCCTACTCTGGACCCATGTATCCTGCTCTTCCCTCTACCTCCAGAGGAGACCCACCTATCTCCCATCTTCTATCACCTGAGCTTCTCTCTGTTCCCAATTCCCTCATCACCCAAACTAGTATTTAAAACTATCATTGTCTTTCACTACGTCCTTGTCAGCTTGTGTCTTTATATTCCCAGGCGTTTCCCTATGTGCCTGGAACCTGAGTTAAGTTACTGGTTGTCTGTAGCTGCTCTACTGCCTACCTGTCAACCTGTCTGCTTTCTTGCCCACCCGTCTTGTCTGTTAGCCGTATTTCCTCCATTAAAGCAACTTAAATCCATCAGCCTGTCTGTGTGTCTGCGATTCGGTCCTCCCTGTCTGTGCTGTTACCAGAAACTATTCCACTTGTTCCGAAGAGTGCCACCAAGTATACGTTTATTCAAAGAGTCATTTTTCAAAGGGTGTGGGGTGGGGGGTTATTTCCCTGCTCTTTTCCTCTGTGAGTGATCAGCTGAGTTTCAACAAGCTGTGTCATCATACAATACAGGAATTCCCTTTAAACTGTGTGTCTGGACTGCCTCTTGAATATTTTAGTGATGGTAGGGGGTGAAATCTCATTTGTTATTTTTTTTCCTCTTCTCTCCTACCACTTTGGGGTAGAAATGTCATTGTCAGTGGGATATGCCCATGGTAGAGACTCTCCCCAGCCTGGCCTAATTGTAAATGTCAGTAGAGATGTTCTAAAAAATGGGCCTTTCTGTGTCTTTCCCTTCACCTTCTGTCTTTTTCCCTTCTCATCTCCCCTCTTGGGTGCATCTCTGGTTGTGTTTCCTATTTTCATCTCTTCATCCTAACTCTTCATCTTCTAGGTTTTACCCTCTGCTTGCTGTTCCTCCCTGCATCTGTTTGTTTCATCCCCTTATCCTTCTATTGTTTCTCACCCTCTCCAGACTCCATTCTGTACTGCTCTGTATTTTTTCATATTTCCTTTTTAAACGTATTGTCCTTAATTTCCCATTGATGCACCGTCTTTCTTGTCTTCCATTTATTTTGTATCCTCACCATCCTAACCCATCTTCTCCCATCTTTAACTTTCTAAGCTCTAATCTCTTGCCCCCCTTTTCTACATTCGTCTTTCTTGTCCCTTCCCTTCTTGCTCTCAATCTTTCCTAAACCTCAGTGGTACAACTCTCATTGAGAAGGATGTTGGTAACCTGTCTGTAATCTGTCACTTCTTCTTTCCTCTAAACCCAACCTCATTCCTGTTTCATCTGCTGTATTCACTTGATTATTTCTCACACTAGTTTCTAAAACTTTTGTGTACTTGCTTCTATGAGTTATTTCATCAGTCTCAGTCTTTATGTTTTGTCTTATCAATTTGATCATTCATCAGTCTCTTTCTGTCTTTTCCTCCCACTCTCCCAACCTACCACAGTGCTGTCATTTTTTCCTTCCTTAGTTGCTATGCACTATTCCCCTCAGGTGGCCTGGCTCAGACCAACTTTGCCCCTTCACTTCCATTGCGATATGGAGTGTAAAGGCTAACACAATCTCCCTGTCAGGGGAGATTTATTCCCTCACCTTTTGGAGCTCTTGATCAGGGTCTGTGTGCATCTGTAATCTGCCTCTGAAAGGTGAGGCATTCACCCTGCACCAGCCTGCCTTGGCCTTCCTGGATAGATGGCTGGGGACTGGGTCTGTCAACGCCGCATTAAACATTTAAAACTCGGTCTGCAGATCACTTGAAGCATAGCAATGGAGCCAGCAGCCTGGAAGTCTGGAAACCACAGAGGGAAGTAGACGAAGCAAAGAGAGAACAAGAGAGAGAGGGAGGGAGAGCTAGACTGTCAGGGGACAGTAATAAGGAGAGGGAGAGAGAGAGAGAGAGCAAGAGAAGAAAATCTCTTCCTGTCATTTTCTGAGGGCCATAAGACATAAGCCTTGGTAGCTATCACTGGAGGAGACGCACAGACCACAGACAATACCCTCTCTTGCTGCTGTGGGCCAAGCTAAGCCATTTCAAACAGGTGTGACGGCAATATTGTGTTAATACCTTTGTTTCCATCTCAATAGCCCTGAGTAGAAGGGTGGAATATCTCAGCAACAGCATTCAAAGATGTAGCTTCCAGGTGCCACTTGTTGCTTTGTTTTCATGGATAACAAAACCATATCCATATAAAAAAAAGATACATTTGGCAATTTAATAATCTTACTTTAATACAATGGACCAGTAGACTCAATCAAATAGGCAGAAATGTGCCAACATGCAGCATTGCCAGTGCTGAGGCAGAGTGGCTTGATAGTGCTGCCAAAGTCAATTACAGCACAACTAGTCAAGTGAATGAAATGAGAGATTTGGAGAGAGCGGGAGACACCTGCATAACAAAATCATATTAAGAACAATGTCTCTGGAAAGAAATGGGAAAAAAATACACTGCAGCCATTGTTAGTGTTTTCCAGTGTATACTGGGATGCATATTCCCAAAATGTATATTTCTCCTCCAAAAAGGGTCTTGCAGCTCTCTATAGATAGGGTTCAACAAGCGCCCTGCCACAGCTGCGCATGCAAATGGTCCTGGTTACGGCAGGCAGCTCTCAGTATGTTAACTTGTCATCAGTGTTGTCCATAACTGACAATTTCAACAAGCTGCTAAAACTACAACCGTACTACCTTGCAGCTGGCTCTCAGGTCAGATAGTCCTTACTAAATGCACATTTTGTTTCCATGTTGCCAGTGATGTCAAGCTTTTTAGTTAGATGGCATACTCGTTGATGAACCAGCTGTAATTGGAGGTCTGTCACTGATCAGTCAATGATAATTAACTCAAACCTACAATTTCCCCTGACATTTGCTCCTTGAAACAGCCAATTAGGCCACGTTGAGAAAGTAGTGCGGTCGATGGCAGACACATTCCCTGACTGCATGTGACACATGTGAAAACACATACACGCACATGCTCAGAGAAAAGAAAAAAAAAGTGCAGGACTGTTGCGTGACCAGCTTGACAAAGATGCTGTTGATCCTAAAACGAGCTGAGGTCCAGAAGGGTGCAACATCCCTGTAACACCTGAGCTCTTTGTCAGCACTCTCTGTCTTCTCCTCACCTGTCCTCACCTTTCTTTAGCTCTCATCCAATTGTGTTTCCTTACCTTTTCTGCCAAGTTACTGCCTTTAGTCCCCTCTTTCCCTTTTTCATTTCCTTCCATCTTCTCTATTTTGTTGACTCTGCTCTGTCATGCACAAACAGGACTGCCATGCTGTTACATTGCATGAATACAGACAGGGTCGACTTGTAACATGTTTTTTATTACAACCTGCACAAACATAATGTGCTGATAATAAGGGTAATCATGTCATCAGTGTAGCTACAGAAACAAAAGTGAAAGCCCTTTAATGATAGAAGAGAAAGATTTTTTAAAAAAGCAATTAATATCATATCAGGCAGTAGAATAACATAGAGAATTAGACCATGAGAAAGTTGAGAGAAGGACACGATGGAGCGTGTTGTGATAGCCCTGATGTGAGGAGAAATGGCAGGGAGAGGTAGATGGACGAAGAAGGAGAGACTGAGGAACTCGGGAGGAGGAAATGGGAGAAGAATGACAGCGTGTGACTCAGAAATAGAGACAGAGAGCTGCGGCTGAGGTGCAGACTGAGTGTTTGCCCTGTGGGCCCAGCTGGCCAAAGGTAAGCCAGCACAGTGCACAATGTGTCACTCTACATTTTATCAACAACATAGCAAGTTATTTCTGGAGGATGGGAGCTCCAACCTTAGCGACTTTGGATTCAGTTTTTTCCTCTGTTGCGTGTACTTGTTTGTTTTCGTGTATTCGAGCGAATGGCTGCCACCAATACCCTGCTGCAATGCACATGCGTTTCCCCGATGGCCTTGTTGACATTATTCTTCAATCCTCAGTGTTGGGTTTGCGGTGCAAGTGTTGCATGTGTGTGTTTGTGTCCATAATCATGCTGAGATCTGCATGTGTGTGAGAGAAAATATGTTGCATGTCACTTTCCTTTCTCCTCTTCTCTATTACACTGTAATGAAGTCTCTGACTTTTATGGCTCATGCACCCTCTCCTGAGTCTCTTGGCAAACATGCACTCACACATACAGAATTAGTAATGCACATTTGCACATCTCTCTCTCTCTTTGTATGTGTGTGGCTTAGGCACCTTGTTTACATATGGATAATCTTCACCACAAACCCTAGAAAGAAAACCTTCCAGGGACTGTAGCTCATCTACTGCAGGAATGCAACATCTGGACTCAAGGATATTTTTTCATTTTATTAAACTCACTAAACAGTAGTAGCTTAGTACCGAGGAAACAATAGAGGAAGCGCCCAATGGGATTTTTCACTGTTGCAGAGGAAAGCCAAGAGCAAAGGAAATAGGTTGGGTGGAGGAGTGAAAGTGTGAAACAGCAGGAAGAAGATCAAGGAAGGATCAGTGCAGGGATGGAAAGAAATGAGGGTGGTCAGAAGGGAAGGTGGCAGGAAGTTCCAGCGGAAGTAGCTTAGGATTTAACAACGCAAAGGAAGGAGAGAGAAGTGTGACAAAAATAGCACACAATGTACAGGAGAAGAAACTGAGATTGAGGGGGGAAAAAAGGAAAGCGGATGGGAGCCAATATAAGGCAATGCTTTTGGGAGAATTTACAGCGTATTGCTTTTGTATTTGTTGTTTTTACCATAGAAATACACACTCTGTTAGACAATTCTAAACAATGATGAAGACAAAAAAACATTATTTCTAAGAATCTACAAATGGATAAGAATAACAAGTAAAGATAGAAAGAAATGCACACAGACTTACAGTAATCTATACGAAGTGTAAAGTAACTATACCTCTGTTCTTCTGTATTATGTGCACAGACGTGCCCTCACATACGTTGTGTGCTTTTCCCCTGCATCTCCAACTCTTCTCATGTTCTCACCCATTATAGAGCAAATGCAAAAGCTAATGTGCTTTCCATCCAGTTCTCAATTAGATAACAGGGGCCCTAAAAGGCTGCTCTTTGCACCTAACACCACCTAACATGAAATCTGGACCACAGTGGGAAAAGGAGAGGGGGTGAAATTGGGGGTAATCCCATCAATCAGCCCCATAATAATCATTCTTCATAAAGCATCTCATATCAGCTGGAAACTGCAGTTTTGACCTTTGACCTTCAAATCAAGGACCACCTCTTATCTAAAAATGTGAACCAGGAATATAGTTTATCTCACTGTAAGAGCTAATGTGTTAATGCAAATACAAGTCAGACAAAAATAATTCTTAGAGATCCACTATTTTCATCTGAAACCAGCAAAGACACCACCACAGTGTCTCTCTTGTGGCTGAGACCAAATCTGCTCACACTTATGTTTGTAGAATAACACAGCAGAGGGATCATTAATATGGAGCTGTCAGTTTATGCATCTTAAATAGTCTCTTACTTTTCTTACATTTGCAGCACTGGCAACATTATGTGCATCTAAATGTACCCGAACAAGACTGAGTGAATGCTCTTTCTTAATCACTTCAGTAAACAAAACCCCAGTTAAGAGAAAGTAATAACGGAAATACATTTTTTTGTTCAGCAAGATGCTATAATTGTTGCCTCGCTGCACGGGTACTTTTGTCTTCTAAAATAACTTGCAGACAGTAAACAGGAGTTATAATGTCTCCTGACATGTGTAATCAGTTAAAGCAGAGACATCATTTGCTCATTCAAGCATATTCAGAATGCTTTATGTTAACATATGGGGTGATCAGCGAGATCAGTTTCCTCTGCTTCCTGCTGCTCTGCTAGTTTTTAAATGGGGCAAGAAAAACTGATGTAATTGGCTAAACTTTACCAGCGGATGTGTATGTATAACGTCCTCCTAGAACCAACAATATTCATCCTGCTTTGGCATCTTCTTTAGGATGTGTTGCGACAGAAGTGAGTTATCATCTCTGGAACCACTTTTACTAACAAACAAAAAAAACAGAAGCAACAAACAAGATGAAAGGAAGCAGAACGGCAAACAATATGAATATAATGGTTTCTATAGGAGGCATGGGAATTGTGTGGTCAAAGTGGTGTGGGTTACAAGTGTATTCTCCTTGATAGGTGTTGCTATAACCCACAGTGGTTATGAGATATAAAGTTTATGAGACCAACTGTAGAGAACTGACCATGGTTCAGTCTAAACATTGGAGAGAAATGGAGATGCTTTTCCCTGAGGCAACATAAAGGATCGTGTAATGTTTTCAACCTGTAGCAAATACAGTGGTACCCCTGGCCCTCCTCTGCGCTTTCATAAATGGTGTATTTTTTTGTCATTATTATGATATTCTGTAAAACCATCACTATGAATTATGAGTGAATTCTGTGTAACCATGGTCACAGGTCCCTGGTATACAGTATATGTAGCAGAGTTGAGTTGAGTCATAGTGAGGATGGAGTCTGTGCACATGCACAAGTCACAGTGACATTTCAATAAACCTATTGACGACCTTACTCCAACTATCTCCACCCATTCCATATATCAGCTGCACAGGTTTGCAAAGCAATAACCCAGCACAGAGTCAACCATCCACTTAGAATAAAATAGATTTATTGCGTTGCCTTTTGTTTATTTATTTTCTCCCATGGAGCTGTAGTATGCTTGAAAGTCGTTTATTGGCTCATGAATGTTATACTGCATTTATAGACCTTTAGGAAATGACATTTTAAAGAGAAGAGTAAGGAAGAGAATGAAATATTATGACAAAAATCACCTCAGAGAGCCTTATACCTAAAGTGTGCATGTGTGAATGTGTACAACCCTGTTTATTGTACAGTATAAACACACTGTATGTTTATGGCAAAATTCAAATCTCTGCATGTCAGCATACATATTTCTTATGCATGCATACACAGTGTATGCTTTTGGGCTACTGTGTATAGAGTGGAATGTGTCTTAATTCTGCAATATTGTTTATATTTTCCAAAGCCACTTCTGTCTCTGTTCACAGCAGGATTAACTTGCTTCCATCAATACCCACTTCTTCTACATTTTAATTTAGAGAGGATTTATGAAATTATATCTCTTCTCCTCACAGGCTGAACTGTTTGAACAAATTAGATTGCAAAAAAACTGCTAAAGAAGCGAAGTGTATGTAGTGATTTTTTTGCAGCTCACCTGCCCACAAGAGGTTGGCAGTTGAGGAAGTGTTCAAATAGTATTTTTCCTGTGGGCTTTCGACAAGTTTGATCAATAATACCATAATCACCAACAGGCAGTAACAAGACATATGAGAAGTCATAAAACTGGATCTCCTTGAGAGGCGGCCCTCTCTCCTGAGAGTTACATTTCTATACAACAAAACTGCAACAGCAAATGTTTACAACATGTTCAGAGGCAACTTTCTTTTTCTTTATAAGTGTAGGACTACATTTACTACATAACCATAAAAAAAGTTTGATATTGCCATAGGCATTGTAAGTTGATATTGGAGCCATTTTTGTGGATGTAGTTTGAGTATTTTTCACCACCAACATATTTACAACTTGTCAAATGTGAATAAATAAGATATCCACAAAACAGAAAACATAATTCTCTAGTTATGTTTCCTTCAAAATATAGGAACGGTTCCTAGGAGACAGGGATTTTAAGGGATGAGACAGATACAACTGTCCAAAAGGTGATTCATATTTCATATATTTTGTCCTCTCTGATATTGGATGGATCCGCCGTGCTGTTTGTGATTTTAGCACTTGTTTTTTGTGATCTTGCAGAAATGATTTCATATCTTTGTAAAAACTTTTGTTCAGCGTTATGAAGATGCTCCCTGCGCATTTTTTTGTGTCCGTGTGTGCGTGTCTATGTGCTGGTGGGTGTGTATTTGCTCTCCTCATCTCTCTAGGGGAAGCACACAGCAGTCCCTCTCCGCTGAAAGTGCTGAGTGTGAGGGATCGTGTCAGATGACAAATCTAAGGGACAAACTGTATCTAAATCAGACATTCTTTATCATCTGTCCTACCCCCTCCTCCAGCTATGTGCCTCCATCCTTCTCTCAATCTGATTCTCTCCCCTTCGTTTTTTTCAACTCGCCTCATCTCACTCTAATTCCTTGTGCATGGTGAGAAGTGAAATATGGAGCATTTTATAGCACTTTCCTTTCCTATTCACTTGTCGCCCCTTGTTTATCCACAGCTTCACTGTGGTTTTTTTTCAAGAGCAATAGGAAAACATAAGGAATGTGATGCTGTAGATGAAAGCGATGACAGTGAATCATCAACCCCCCCGTGATTACTGACGGAGCATTGCACTGTGGGCAACCTCCACCATGAACAACTGTCACAGTGGGTGATAGCATTACAAAAGGATGCTGCACACAGACACAAGCACCCAAAGGGCTACACACACGTTTAATTGCATATACACACAAAGATGTAGAGTACATTATATTTTGTGGCTGATGTGAAACTGAGAACAAAACACAGATGAAAAGACCTCCTCAAAACTCAAAAATCTTTTGGCTAATGTCATACACAGATGGCAGTAGAGCTGAGAAATGGACTTATTTGTGTGGATTGGAATAGGAAAATCTTCCTCACTGTTTATAGATACAAGGTTAATAACTTGTCTTTGGTTTTTTGTCATTGTCTCCCTGTCATCCTCCATCCCTTCTCCCATCACTCCCTCCTGGCCTTCGTCTCACTCAAAGGGGGACTGGGAGCCATGTTTCTACCTAATGATGCATTGCAGAGAAGAGAGAAAATCTGACAGTTAACAACCTCCTCTCGTTCCCTGCTGCACACACACACATGTATGTCAGGATTTCAGACAGACAGACATGTACATGTACAAACACACACTTAGACTTGGAGATACTTTATTGATCCCAAAGGAAATTAGGAAGTATCTGGTAGCACAGACATACACACAGGGGCAAAAAAGTGAAATATAACCCAGATAAGAAAAGTACGAAAAATATGCGCTATATACATCCATATGAAATTATGTACATATATATGTTATGAATAAAATACTAAAATAGAATAAATTGAGAAAAAATAAAAAATCTGTACACACACACACACACATACACACACATTGGATCGTCCTTCCCTAATACGACATTCGACTCGACATGGTGTGTTGTTATTCTGGAAGTAAAACCATGACTGGCTCATAATAATTGTCCAAAGTGTGCCAAGAAAGCGCTCCCCACAGCAGGACACCACCAGCACCACCAGGCTGGACTTTTGACACAAGGCAGATTGGGTTCATGGATTGGTGAATCTGATGCCAGGTTCTGACCCGACCATCTGCAGCCTCAGCAGAAATCAAGATTCAACAGACCAAGCTACATTTTTCCCCGTCTTCGACTGTCCACAGTTGGCAAGTCTGTGTCCACTGTAGCCTCAGATTTCTGTTCTTGGCTGACAGGAGTGGAACCTGACATGGTCTTTTGCTGCTGTAGCTCATCCCCCTCAAGGTTGGACGTGTCATGCATTCTGAGCTGCCTCTTGCTCACCACACATGTAAGGAGTGGTTATCTGAGTTACTGTAGCCGTTCTGACAGCTCCAACCAGTCTTGGTATTCTCCTCGGACCTCTCCCATCAACAAGGCTTTTCACTTTTTCTCCACTCTGGCGGAACATTGAACATTAACTAAAACTGCGGTTTCACGCCTTGCACTGCTGTTACACAACTGGCTGATGTGATAATTGCATGAATTAGCAGGTTGCTAAGAGTTTGGTGAGCTTGGCGAGCCCACTAATTTCCTTATATCCTCCTACAAGTAGAAATATTAAATTCAACCTCATTTGAATGTTGATAGCCCATCTCTGGGTCTTTTGTGTCTATATCTGGAATTGCATTGATTAACTTAAGCATCTTTACAGTTTCACCTTAGTACTTGCTTTGTTTTGTTTCTTGTGTGAAAAAAAGATAGTAAAAGCTGAGATTTAGAAATCAGCCGTGTGGTGAAGGGAACTAATTTGGTTTGAGAACAGTGAAGGAGGAAAGGGAACAGTTGCCAGTCGTGGTTGATATAATGTCCTTTGATTGACTCAAACACATGCAAATGCACTCACTGATTTACAGACTAATTATATTTTATATGCTGCGCTTCTGTGCATATGTGTGCACATATTTACACATTTGTGATTGTTTGTTTGCCTTTAATTTGCATGCAGATTTTCCTGGCTTTCATTTGAGCTTAACTCGTCCCTCTTTTTTACCCTCCCTCTCTCTCTCTCTTCTCACTTAACTCCTCTCCTCATTTTTTTTCTGACTACCTCTCCCCCTCTCTATTTCTCTCTCTCTATTGAGAAGACATAGCTAGAGTGTTGTTCTTATGCTCTGTGACAGCCTCTCTGTTGCCAATTAGTGGTGGAGTGTGTACACACACACACACCCACACACAACCCACAAGTGAGATCCACTTAAAGGCCAGAAATGTAGTGAACAAAAGTGACCCAGAAACCTGGGGAGGAAGAAAACCAATCCACAGCATCGTGTTATTTTACACTGGTGGACTACCTGTATCTGCTTTATTATGTTCAGTGAAAAATGAAATGGTAAAGCTCTGGCTTACAAGATGTCTTAAAAACAATCGCTGTGGAATGGGAATTAATTAACCTTGTGTGTGTGTAATGCATCACTAGAGGCCTGTCAGTCCAAGGATGGATGCCACAGTACCCAGTTCCTCACAGTGGAACACCCTCAATATGCCGTAAAAATCTGAAATTATTTAAAACAAGACAAAAATCAGGTGTGTTATGAGTCTCCTCTCTGTGGGAGGGTGCCACTCATTTCACATGCTGGGAGATAATCTCGTTCTGTTTGTGGCGTCCCTTCTCCCAGTCTATCAAGACAGGGAGGAGTGAAGTCTGTGGTCGTCTTCTTTGGATCTTGTACGGCTCACTTGGCGCTGTAGCCCTGACATTTGACCAGTCTGGACAGCTGTGACGCCCAAGGCTGTTTTTTTTTTTGGGGGGGTGGGGGGAGTTATCATTGGATCAACACAATGTATGCTGTTTTTTGGTTGTTGATTGGTTAAGGGAGAATGACCTCTGTCTGAGCGTCTGCCCTTTCCCCTCATGCATGCCCTGCAGGGGTCACTGTTGAAGCATGTTAATTAGATTTTGACAACATTTTTTCCAATATGCATCACACCACCTGCCTAGTATTATGTTGGCCCCTTCACCTGGCACAAAACAAGTGATCCATCAAAGGAGTAGAATCCAGAAGACGTCTGAAGGTATCCTGTAGTGTCTGGCACCAGGATGTTAGAAGTAAATCTTTTAAAGCCCTTATGTTGCAAGGCCTGATCTCCATGGATCGGACTTGTTCTTCTAACATATCCCTCAGATGCTCGATCAGATTGCGATCAGGCGAATTTGGAGGCCAAGATGCCACCTTTGAAGTCTTTGTCCATGTTCCCTAAACCCTTCCTGAGCAATTTTTGCAGTGTGGCATTACCCTGCTAACAGAGGCCACTGCCACAGGGGAATACACGGTACGTGTCAGGAATGCCAGGACCCAAGGTTTCCCAGCAGAACATCGCTGTCTTCTGTTCTTCATCCCTGAAGGCATCCTGGTGTATTTTCTTTCCATTTGGACAACCTCAGATTAAATACAACACTTTTTAATCACTCTAAATCTCACATCTGTATGCACAAGGACTGTCGAGGTTTAAACAAAACACCACACTCTTCACCTGACTCTACTTACAGAGACGGGTTTCTTAAATTTAAAAAAAAAAAAAAAAATCTATCTGAAATCTCGGCTTGTGCTAAGACACATGTCCTTCAGCAGAAACATTGCAAGTATTATCTAGATTGGTGCCATTGTAACAATGTTCAGTGCACTTCACTTGTCAGTGCTTTTAATGTTGTGGCTGATTGCTGTATATATTATATAATACCTGATATTTGTGCCAGTAAAGTGTGTAGAATTGAACCGAATCGAACTGAGAAAGAGTGGTAGTATACGAGTACTGGGTGTGCACTTGTTTGTGTGTTCATCTCATCATTGCTTAATGTTACATGTAGCTATATTATGTTATCTGTTAGTGTAGAGCAGAAGGCTTTTCTTATGGTTCTGCACCAGTTTGTCTTTGTGCTGATCAGGGTGCAGTTGTATGTACATACCAAATACATTTTTTTTTTAAATTTTATCCTCTCATCCACCTCGATCACAGTGTGTACATCCAAAGAGGAGAAAGTGTAACAAAAATAAATTGAAATTTTAGCCCTCAAAACTGGAATTGCTGCACCTCTCAACACTTAAACTGGCTTAGTGAAGTTTATCTAAAAGTGGTACGCATGTTGCCTGCGCTGTGATCGTACTTGTGAAAGGGGTTGATCGCTTCTGAAAAAGACATGTGTAGCAACAGATCTGTGTGTAGAGATAGAACAACGCTTCATCTGATGCTTTCAACACGAGGTGTGTTAAATGATGTGCCAGCACTAACACATAGGTCTGTTTATAGCCAGATCAAATGGTAAATGGACTTGCACTTACATAGCACTTTTCTAGTCACTTGGACCACTCAAAGCGCTTTACATTTCGCATTCACCCTTTCACACATTCATTATACCTTCATACAGCTCATACACAAAGGCCTTTTGGGGGCTAATCATTCACACACATCCGATGACACATCGGAGGGCAAGTATGGGTCCATTGTCTTGCCCAAGGACACTTCGACATGCAGCCTGGAGCAGCTGGGAATCGAACCACCGACCTTCCAGTTTGCGAATGTCTGGTCATGAGGTGTGATCCTGATATATCATCTTTATTGAAAATTTCCACTATTGCTGTGCTGTAAAGTATTGCCTATAGCAATACGAAGTCACCTAAGTGTCTTCAGAACCATCATCAATTAGATGTAAATTATATACGACCCACATATTGATTGTAGAAAAGACAATATTGCTGCACAAAAACGAAAAAAACTAAACCTAACTCGACTTAAATCCAAAGCTGTTTCCCTTGTGCTACTTGCACTGTGCATTAGTGCATTTCCTTTGGTCTAGTTGACCATTCAGGTGGTAAATTCAGCTCAGTATAAATCTGCAATGTGCCAGCGTCAGAGATGACCACGGTGAAGTGGTGTCCAGAAATGGCTATGAACACAAAAACTGCTGAATTTACTGCTTCCTTCAATTTGTGCATTCCTAGCAGTCCTCGCAGCACCACGGACAGCGGTTGTGACATGCTCTTGGTTAGAAGTTTAATGATCCACCTCAGCTCTGCGGGGAAGCAAAAGAGAGCTGTAGACTGTGGCCTAAGCTTGTGCAAATAATCTGCTGCGTTATGCTTCAGTGATACATTTAGTGTCTGCTGTCGTTCATTCTACTGTATGAGTAAGCATTAATTTATGCACTAATGCATGTAAATGATTTCACTTTATTTTAATATCAAAGCATACTTACTAGTTGTTCATGGCTGTGTGGAGTGGTCTTAGGCTCAGCACTTGTCATTAGCAGCTTGTGTTTTGCAGCATTACAGCTGAAACTGGCAATCCAGATGGAACGCAAGTCTATTTACATGCATAATGATATAGATGCATGTGAACATTATGGTACTTTCAAAGTCCTGAGTAATTAAAAACTTATAGTTGGGATAGCCAGAACCGCAGCACTCGTAATTTATGAATTATTTAATATGCTTGGTGATTAATAAGCTACTTAGAGTTTTGTCTACTGGGGAATCTGTGATTGTGTGTCTAAACACCTCATTGTGTATATAATTCATAATCAGGCCTTTTCCTACAGAGAAGACAGTATCATCATCAAATATAGCAGTCAAATAGTAGTATCCTTTTCCCCACAAGCACGTCCTACTCAGGGTAACACAAGGCCTCAAACACTAACACTAGCACTAACAACAATAAATCTCTTGATATATTTAATTTGTTTGATTTAGAGATGTGTGAGGGCAGGGGTAGCCGCTTACAGATTTACGAGAGCCTGCTCACGTGGTGGCAAATGGCAATCTGTTCAGTGCTGTGTCCCAGTAGAAATAACAACGCCTCTCATAGCAGTGACTCATCACACCTTCTGATTCACTGGAAACAAGCAGGTAGTCTGATTCCCCCGCCAGTTTTATGAAACTTTGAAATTTCGTGGTAATACGGACATTGTGACGCCAGGAAAACACTGAAAGCATATTCTAGATAACTCCTATGAGTCAGTGTTTTCAATTCTGAGGTTTGTGCAAAATTACAATGAGACTGACAATGGTTGAGATTCAAAAAATACATGAATGGTGAATATTCTCAAAATTATTTGGGGAAAAAACTAAACAAATAGAAGCTTTTAGCTACTAAATGAAAATGAACTCAAGTGATAATAAAAGCCAAGATCACACATTATGACCCTCTGCCATTGTCTTCATAAAGGAAATGAGATAACCAGTTAAAATGGAGCCTCCGGAGAGTTACATCTTGATATAAGTGACATTTTTGCTGACACACCACCAACTGCCGCTACCTCTAAATGAAATGAGCACTTGACATTTTACAACGACGATCAGTAGCGCTCGCAGTCATCATGTTATCTACACGAGTGGGGAGGTTAGTAAGAAGCAGCGAGGGTTCAGGATAAGTATCAAAACAGCCCAGGCTTCTGACTGCTTGCTGTGTGCATCTTTTATGCACACACATACACACACAATTTAATATACACTTGATGTCTCTGTCTGCATGTGGGATTGTGTCTTTGTCAATTCACTTCACATTAAATAGGCAACACACTTCCGCTTTGTTGGAACTGTGAATGATTTATTTTAACGGTGTGAATGAACTCCAAAGAAAGGAGCTGGCAGAGAAGCTTGTTAAGCCCGTTACCCATCACAGAAAACTGTGCCGAAGGGCCTGTCTGCGATTTTATCATTGTCATGCCTGTCGCTCTGGTTTAGACTTAGGGACTTAAATACTGTAACTGTCGCACACACACACACACAATCACATGCTTAAATGCTCACATGTACCTGCACCCGAACGAACTGAACTACGCACATAAATCCACAGTTCTATTAGGAGGGTTCACTCGTTGGCTTTGTGTGCGAGTATATATGTCTTTACTCTTCATCTCTACCTCTTTACACAGACAGAATAACAACATAGAAGGGCCACATGTCTTTTTGTTCCTTACATGTGCTGATAAAAGGTTTATCTTTGGCTGCAGCCACCTCTTAACTTTTTTCTCTTTTTCATCTCTTCAAATCTATTGAATAGAAAAATGGTTGACTGCCGTCTTTTACTTAAAGAGAAGTGAATGTATGAGCCTTTGAGTTTATGTGCATCTGCACTGTTGTCTGCATTGCCCGTCAGTATGCATTTATTCTCTTCTTGACTACTCAGAGTTGGACTGAACGCTTAGTTAATTTCATCATTTCAACTGGATTTTGACTCTTCCTCCTTTAAATCATCTCCATGTGCACACGAATGTGTGTGTGTGTGTGTGTTGCTGGAGCAAGCATCTGCGTCTGCATATGTTGACCTGGGTCTGTGTGAGCATGCAAAGGTTTGTGTGTGCTTGCACAGGCTAATCTATCAAAACAAGTGTTTGTGATTGCCAGTGGATGGATGACCTTTGAGGTCTCTCTGGATTCCCCTGTCACATCATGTGTAGCAGACAGAGGACATGAGCAGAAAGAGCTGACAGAGGAGGCAGAGAAGCCACTTACTAGGTGAAAAAGTGTGTGGTGTTTTTTTTTTTTTTTTAAATTGTTGCTCATGCGAGGGTTTTGCTGAGCATGTTTGTTTGTTTTTTCAGCGTCCCCTGCTTCATATTCATGCAGTTGCACACAGTTTTAGCTGGCAGGTGCCCAGTACAGCCACAGTCTCCTCCTATACACTGAGCTGCTCCGCAGGAGCCAACAGAGAGTGAGTGCCCTGCTCAAGAGCAAACTGCCAGTATGTGTTGTGAGAAGGCAGAGTGTTTCCACAATCACTTTACTTGCCCAAAATCTTCCATCTGGTCTGAGCAATTCAAAATTGCTGCTTTCTTTCTTACAAGCCATTTCTGACATTTCTGTAGGCCACTACCACCCTTAGCCGAGCAATTCAGCTGTGCCTCTTGAATCTTAAATGGAGTAAATTGAATTTATAAAATATCTATAATCACACACTTACAGCAACTAATTTACCTTATTTTGTAATTCGAAATGTTCCAAAGAGCATGAGCTATAACAATAGTCCC
>OMNW01015430.1:48843-63027 GCA_900303245.1 Selene dorsalis
CCCTTTGTAAGAGAAAGTGATGCTGACAACTGATCACAAGTTTGTAGATACCTTCTCCGACACCTGGTTCATTGAGGGTGTGTGTGAGCATGTGCACACGCACACACAGAACCGCACAGAGCTGCGGTGGCATTTAAGCAGTGACATTTTCCGAGTGACATTTTGTCTGTGGCCAAACCCATCGTCACTGTGTGTGAACTGTCATGGAGCCAACAGCGAATCCTTACACATGCATATGACGTGGCTCACGATTACATGTGAAAACACACAAATGCACACATACTCATTAAATGTATTGGTCATAATTGGTCCAGATTGATCCATCTGGAGGTCATACAGTGACAGATATTCTAAACCAGACTGAGTCATAATGATAGCTCTCTAGCTGCTAAACCCTTGACCCTTGTCAACCGTCTATTCCAACCATTTTATCAATGGCAATTAAAAGGGCTTTTTGCTGTACCGCTGCTACACATTAACTAACGTCACTGTAAGTGATGCATTTTACATGAAATAATCACATTTTTGGCACATTTCAACAATATTCCTGTCTGACCAAAAGGGAATGTGACTGAAACTAAAAAACTGGAGTCAAAAATATTGCACTTTATATCCTGTTTGACAAAAACATAACATTTGTCAAATTACCTTGTTCTTAGCACTGTGCCAGTGCTGGAGAGTCAAATATATAATCAGAAATGTCGTTCGTATTGAAACTCTAATAACTGCGTCAGTGTAGTGACCTATCAAAATCATGCCGGTCAATCAGATTCAAACTCGTGTAGTTGACTGGCCATCAGCCCTACAAGATCAAATGCTGGTGGGCCACTGTAATCATGGGCTGGTCGACTGTCAGAAAATCTATTTTTTTTTTTTTTCCCTAACTGAACCTGCCAGTCTCTTCACCAGTCCTCTCCATGTGTGCATGAGAGCTTGCCTTGTTCTTGTTCCAGTGGGTAAGTCTTTTTTCTTCTTCTTCTTTTTCTTCTTCTTCTCCTCCTCCTCCTCCTCCCCCCACAAACTGGCAGTGTTCAAGCACCAAGGCTGGTTTTCTTTTCCAGTCCATCCATCATGTTCATGTTTTGGCCAGTTCTCGAGATGCTCACTTGCATACCTATGTACTTTGACTGTAGGTCATTTAATGGTCACCTCTTAAATTCTGCTGTCAGACAATAATATCATTTACAGACTTCCCTCTAAGGCATGAAGATGAGATTGCTGAGGACAATGCAGATGATTCGCTGTAATGAGACTGGCTGACAGGACATTATCTTAAACAAAGAACTTGATTTATAGATGTGTGTTTGACAGCCACAGACCTCTTAAAATTATTAAATGGCAATATGACCTAATGGTTAATATCACTTTGACCAACTAAAAACACTTAAGATGATAATTAGAAAATGAAAAGATCAGAAGAAAGCCACCTAGACTGGATCAATAGCAGCTACGACATTGAACACTTTATGAAAGAGACTTAATTATCTGTGGAATTACAGTTGCGTCAATTGTCAAATAAGGCCTGAGTGAAGTAGTGTTTGTGAACAGAGCTCAGTGCTGGAGATTTGTCAAGGCTGGCACTCTACGGAAATGTATCGAGGAAGGACAGCCACGAATTTAAATCAATGCATGTTTCACATCTTCTGGTTAAGATATCATTCTGTCAGACCTCATCAGAGCAAACTGATGAGGTCCATGTCACAGGGATATTAATTTGTATCTGTCGTCAAAGAGCAGGTGCCAGGTCTTGACTTTTGATTGTCCTTTCTTATCCAGAGCTGTCTATAGATGAGCATAGAAGAAGAAGTTGATTTAAAAAAAATCATATTAATGGCAAAACACAACCAAGCAAACAAAAACTATTGATTTTCAGACGTTTAATACATCAGGCTGTCAGATGCGAGGCTAAGCAACAAAAAAAGGCGGAAAATTCTTTGTGCTTCTCTCACTGTTGACATTTATTCATTCTACCAATAAATGTTGTCTCAATAAATGTCACAGATAGGAAAGAAGTGGTTTCTTTATTTTTTTTAATCAGTGTATATTACCATATAATCAATCTTGAGTCTAGCAGAGCGGATGCTTCATAATATAAACAGCTCCATAAATGCCAGGCAAGAAACAAAATGCTGCTATATAACCCAACTTAATTGTAAATAGAGAGTATTATTTTTGTAGTTTTAGTGTGCTGCAGTTTGAGCACCAAATGGTGTTTGCTGCTTTGTGCCATATTGCATGTGAGTGTAAATGTGTGTGTGCCAAATTCAAGTTCATACAGTGTTTCATCAAGGGATTAGAATATTGTGTTTGCCTGTGTCTTCTTGCCTATGTGTTTATTTTTGAATTGGCCATTAAACAGAGAGCAAGAGAGAAGAAGGATGAGAGTATTTATAGTAGGAACCGTGTAGGGAACAGCCCACCTCATATAATGCACACTAATTAGACAATTCATCACAAGTTAAATACATTCTACACACCATTCATAGACGAGTGAGCTAGCGATTAGTTTGCGGACCACATATGAGAATAAATAGTCTGTTACTTTACACAGTTCATCACAAAGGAGTTAATCAGTGTTGCACTTCACCAACAGGTTCACACATCAATCAAACACGCCGCAGTGAACACCACGCAGCGACATGCCCTAAACAAATGCTGTCATCCATGTGTTTTCTTGTTTTTTCCAATTAGAAGAGTGTTTCTGTTTATGTACAGAGTTTTGATGAAGCGCATTTGTATATGTGAGTTTCAAAGTAACAGACTTGAAACTAGAGTAGATTTAGAAACTTGTGCATTGTTTGATATTGAGAACTGATCCAATAGAGATGCATTAAAGAAAGCAATTTACCAGCAGCACACTACTAACCCTGAGTGTGATATAGATCTTGCTGATGTTGTTGTTGTTGTTGTTGTACGGCAAGGCTCAGGTTAATCCCTTTTGTAAAACAAGCAGATACATGAATGACATAGAATCATTTATCATCTAATTTGACAACCTTGTCATGAAACAATAACTCAAAATGCCTCAACACTATAACCACCACCCCTTCACCAATCAAAACCAGTATACAAATCTATGCAAAGACAATAAAATCAAAAAAGTGGACATGTATGTGCTCCTCATGTGCGTAGGCCTAACCAGTTTACATTAAACTTGACATCATATATCGCACAAAGATGTGAGTAACATAAGCAGAAACACATGCAAACTCTTCAACATGCCTTGATTTGACAATCATTGAATTTTTAACATGGCTAAAAATAGGATGTCCTCACCTAAAAAGCTATGAGAACGTGTAATTTTGGCTTCTAATCTGACAAAGTCTTTGCCTATCGTTGCCAAAAGTTGCCTTTGACTTTTCTTCTCCAGTGTTCCCCTTTAATTTACTTCTGGTGTTACGTAACGTTGATAGACCAAAGCTATGCTAATATGTGGCCATAATTAGGACAGAGAGAGCTGTGTGTGTGTGTGTCTGTGTGTGTGTTTGTGACCAGACATCCCACTTAGTCTGTTTAATATCCAAACTGCTATTCTCAGGCTGTTCAGGGTTTTCTATTTGCAGCACATGAGCTCAAACTCACAAACACACATACGCACGCGCACACACACACACGCAAAGAAACAGAAGGAGAAATACTGGAACAAGAAGGAGAGAGTGCGACAGTGACAGAGTGAGCAAGAGAGTGAAATTGGAGACTGAGAGATGATTTCATTTTGCCCACTGAGCTCTTCAATAATTTAATGAGAGAAAGATCTGTATTTCTGTTTGTGTGTTGAATATTTATAATGCATATAAAGCTGTTATGGGCAGGCTGTTGGCAGTCATATGTCTCAGGTTTGTGCGTGTTTTTTTGGTATTATAATTTTTTTTTTTTTAAATCCAGAATCCCAAATTCAAACTGACAGAGCTGTTGCTCCTGGTCTCCACTCGTGGTTTTACCATCACAGCACCAGGGTTCAGGTTTTGAGATTTTATTCACAAATAAATGAAAAGCAAATATTTTTCAGTATTTTTTCATCTCACTACAACCTATTAGCCCAGCCTTCTTCCAAAACTTATTTTCAACGTCTAAGCGATGTCGGTCTTTGATTCAGCCATCTTTGAACATGTTTTCCTGGGTTCCTCTTTGCCTTGACCAGAGATATTTTAATCCTGGGCTCATATTTCTTAAATAACACAGAAACACTACGAGAATCTTTGAGGAGAACTAAAAATACTCCAGAGTAGTGTTTTTCAAGAATTACCTATTACCGTTTTGTATCACTCTACATTAAAATTAATAATGGTCATGTTTTTCCATTCAAAACACAGACTTGATTTTGTTGTCTACTAGATGATCATTATCTTAGAATAGTATCTTTTTATTTCAGGATACTGGATTTTTTCTTTTCATGAAAACCTCTCAGGATTTTCAAATAATGATCTTAATTCATTGGGAAGAAACAGCGCGGGGGAAAAAGTTGATTGAGTATGATGTAAGTTACTCGCACGTGAGGAAGAAGCTGAAACTGATCTTTCTCTAACCATAGCTGTCAGCTGCTTCTTTTTTAAAACACACTCCTGCATGGTGTAATCGGTCACAAAATTCACAGAGTAATAATTTGCTCTCAAGGCACGAAAGGAAGATCACTAAGCCATCCCTGAATATGACAAAGAAGCTTTTAACTGCATCTATAATCAAATTTGTGGACATCAAAAAGAGAAACGACAGGGTTTTCCTCCATATGTATAAGTTTGTGTCCTCATCTCCCTCCCTCTAATCGGAAATCAGAGTCCAGATGTCATCAGGGTACAATCACTAAGTCTCTGTTGTCATCAAAACAATGGTGTCTAAGCTGCTAAATGTTGATCCTGATGATAGTTTTCTTTAAATTATGATCTTTAATGAGGTTTCGCACTTAGTTGCCAGATGAAATTAATTTGCCGTGTTGTTTTATTTGCTTACAGTTATCGCTTTTGGAATGAACTGCCAGATGTTGACATATTTTGTCTTTTAGTCATGAAACTTTTTGGATTCATTGCTGAAGCTGTTTTTTTTTTTTTTAACTTTCTGTCAAATCATTTGGGTTTCTTTAAATATTTATTGAAGATGGATGTTCAGTTTAACTGTGTTTTTTCAGTTCTTGGCTCGCCCTCCTCCTTTTCTGTTTCGTTTGAACTGAGTTCACAGGAGGCATTACTGGAAATATCACACCGGATTCCAGTTTTTATTTGTGTTATTTCTCTGCAGCATGTGTGAGTTGTCCAACCAGGGCAAACAAGACTTTGAGGGCACAGTCAAAATGGTCGTTTGCTTTTCGCCTGCAGTTGTTGATTGATGAGTATAATTTATTGTTGAGAGTTCAGAGACATAATTGGATTTATTTCATGTTATTCCACAGGGGCAGTTTTAATGTTTTGTGTTTTCTCCCTATTAATATGTTCTTTTGCTGTTACCTTTATTATTAGAAGTGTTGTTATTAATGTTGGTTTGATGTGTGTTGTTGTGGCATTGTTGATGTTTTTCATGTGTGTGTTATTTTTGTCTACTTGTGTTGTTTACGAGGCATAAATCCTTCAAGGGAAGCGTTTCCTGTTATCATCAGCACTGATGTGCTGTCCATTGCATTACAGTCGTCCCCATAATCACATTAAAGAACGCCCCTCAGGTATTGCTGCTAATGTAAATTACATTTCGTTAGACACAGGCTGATACACAAAGTGCCAGTCATCGCTGTGAAACCAAAGACTAGTATCCCGGCTCTACAACAACAATGAATCGTGTCTTATTAAAAAAGTTAGGTGTTAATAAGAAAAGAATACAGAATGAAAAAGACCAAGCAGTGAAATTATTCTTTGTCTAGTACTACTGACGTTTGCCAGATGGTGAGAGCACCTGCGTGCACACCTACACACAGGTGGACACACTTTCCAGATATTCCTAGCATTAGTATTAACCCTAGCTAAGTACATAATCTAACCTCAGATTTCGTTTTAATGGATGATTTCTGTTTATTACAACTTGGGTGGTATTATTTTTTAGAAAATAACAAGAAACTACTCAAATTTTCTTATGTTAACATCCATCCGTCCTCCTCCAAACTGTTATTGATCTGATCCTGAACCCTGATATGAACCATTAGAGAAGGGCAGAAGGGATGCTGGACGCTGAGACCTTAGTGCTTTTGCAAGAAACTACTTTCACACATGCCACTATGGTTGCAATGATGAGTTTCAAATGAGAAAAGAACAGCGATCTCCCATTTTAAAATCCAGTGCTTTGTGGACCCCAACCAGCTCTTGACGCAGACCTTGTAACTCACCAACATCACCTGTCCTCTCCCTTTGGTGCTATATCCATGATTACTACAGACACAGAGGTAAAAGTTGTTACTCTGTTTGACTTTGTGTTGAATGAAGTTGCTCTTTTGCCACATATGAGTCTCATGTTATCATAACCACTGGAAATAATGAAACAAAAACTTGTGACATATGATTCAAGTACCAATGAATGGAAATTATCCTTAAAGCAAAATGTAATGCGAGAAAAAAAACTGTCCTCACAAAAGTCTACTTGCTGGTAGTATAGTATGAGAATAAGCCCCATATCAGGTAACAGTCAACCTTAGTGTTCAGTCTCAGACACACAATACATTCATTGTCTGAGGAATAATGTCCTTAACATGCTCAGGCCAAAAGTCGTCCTTTCTTTTCTTTTTCATATTTTCTCCTCCTTGCGCACGCACGTGCACGCAGAGGCAGCGGATCAGGTAACCCTCCCTTGGTCATCATCTCATGTGACTTTCATCAACACAGACATCAAAGTCTCCTCTTTCTCTCTTTCCTGCTTTCTTTCTTCTTTTTTCTTCTCTCCTGGCTTAAGGTTGACTTTTCAAACTCATTAAAGTGACAGACAAGATAAGCAGGGGAGGAAGAGAGAGGGGCAGAAATGAATGTCGGCTAAAATCAAACCGTACCTTTACTACACGGACCACAGCTGTGTTTTCTTTTTTTTTTGAAAGGAGAAGTGGGGGGAGTGATTGCTACTGTGTGGAGAATTTTAATATGCATGGCAGTGACGGAGGAGAGTGACCTTTTTACCAGCTCCCGTTCACACTTCCCTTTCCCGCTCCTTCAGTCTACTTCTCTCTGCTTTTTTCCCTCTATTCCTCTTAGCTGATTCAGGAAGGAGAGAGAAACAATGAAAGAGCTACTTCTTGACTAGAAGGTCATAGCGCTATTTGATAGCCTTTTGTCTTCCCTCCAAAAACAGCACTGTTAATAGCTGCCCATAGGCCACTTTATAATGATCAGGCCTTATCTCGAGAAGCACACAGGCAGACCCACACTGTCTTTATGGTGATAAGCAGGATCATTTAACTTAAAAAGAAAAAGACGACACTGATGTCACCTCTTATACTAACAGTGGTGAAACAAAATGTGGCCAGAGTTGCTATTTATCCTGTTTGAAGCTCTGATACACGGGTGAATGTTTTCCTGCACCCTGTACAGTCTATTGAAAATATAGATTCTGTTTATCTGGATATGAAATTAATACCTCAAAAAAAGCATGTTTTTATTCTGATGGAAGCAGGCTCAGCGGGTTTACTACTGGATAATGTGGTATTCTCTGGACCCTTTTCTCTTGCCCTCCTCCACAGGGAGGTCAGATATCAACCCTGTATTAGGCATCTGGAGCTGCTGACTGATCTGTGTAATATAATTCTACTTAATCATGGAGTTTCAATGATGAATGAGAGACCATAGATATGAACCAGTCAGCCACAACAATAGTCACGTATCTGTCTATATTTACTGCACTTACAGTATTTCCATGTGGGATTGACACTTTATGTTTATTTCTTCCATTTTTTTCCTCTAGTTTTTGTGCAAATTTTAACTAGAGAACCATAGAAAGTAAGTGTTGAAAGTGCACAGAGCGCTAACATCGTTATTGTTGCCATGCTGCTGTGCTGTCTAATTAGCATTAATTCCTCACTGCAACATTCTTGAAAATAAAATGGGAAATTAATGCTGAGGTTAAACTGAAAAGGAGGAGAGTCAAGTAAATATTGCTCACTTCGAAGGCAACTGGTCCCTTCCCTCCCGTGTGTTAGTGCAGCCTTATCTCTGTCTGATATTGACTTTGACACCCACAGAGCACCGCAAAACAATGCCACTGCCCAAAACACTGGAGAATAATTGAAAAATAGTTTATTCAAAAAACTGTCTAGCATACTTTTTAATGTCACTGCTTTGTGTTGATATGGGGCTTCTGATAAAGTTGAAAATATAACAGACTAAATATATCTGAGTGCATATATAATATGTGCACTGCATATATATAACTTCTTGTGCTCACCACACAACACTGAATGATTAAACTGTTGGTAGTGTTGTTTTCTGGCATGAATCAGTGTTAGCATCCTCTCTGAGTACACTATATTTAGCCATACTATACTTTTTTTTTTCATTCTAAAGGCAGTTGTGACAGGCCCCCACCCTTTGAGCCTCTTCTGCAAAATAAAGCAAAGTACATACGCAGTCACCTCTGTGAGTGTGGTGCAGGTATGTGAAAGGGCAGGGACTGCGTGTGGGAGGAGTCAAGACCTAATCTATAATGCTGAGGGGTGGATGGAGTTCTGCAGTTGCCATAGAGACCTTTGTGGCTGAATGCGGCTGCAGCTTTTTTTTGTGTCCTATTCCTTCCTGAGAGGGAGCTGGTGAAACACGCGCACCACAGCACATGCACAACATAGTGGAATCCTACACCTTGTGCACTGCATACTGATAGAAACACACAGACGAAGCACAAAGAGCGCCAGGCGAAACTCCCAACTCATCAGTTTTCGGATCTGCTGGACTGTGGTCCATGCACGAATCAAGGTAAAAATATACTACTGCATAGAAGCCAAGTTATTTGCAATTTGCTTCGAACTGATGGAAACAGTTGAACATTTAAGGATTTTGTAAAACGCACGTTATTTTTGTGTGGTGATCCTTGTGTGGTTAAAAATACTGCCTGTCTCCAAGTTTAAGTGTCTGTGCAAATGTTAAAGATGTTGCCAGAGTGCTAATGTTTTTAGCAGCTGTGTGGTCCAGATACACCTTTCTATTTTTGCCTGTTTTTAATCTGCTCTGCAGTTCACACTTCTCTTAGTCTAACCGTACATTTTTGGGATGCCAAGTTTAATTACTCGTATGTCCTTCTTTTTTCATTCATTTACATAATGTGAAGTTTCCTTTCACTTTCTTTTATTTTTTTGCAAGAAACAACCATCTTCGTTTCATTACCAGTTTGTAATTGCTTTCCATCCATTGCTGGGTTTTATGTCAGTTACAATTTGATATGCTTCGTGGCAGATGTACACTGTGCTAAAAACATAAATCAGCAACATATGTTCTTCTCAAATGCTGATATTAAGTTGCAAATATTTTTTTTCTTAGGTGTAGTAATTATGTTAAAAAAAAGAGTTTACTGCTTTTCACAGTACAGTAGTGTACAGTAATTGTTACAAAACAATACACAGAAAGATGTGTGTTCTTCAATTCACTAAGATCTGAGTGTTTTAACAAAACTCTCTTAAGGATAATTATAGATCGAACCAAAACTGCTGCACATAGATACTTAAAACACAAATCCCCTGTTCCTATAGCAACACCTGCTGCTTCAGCTACTACGACTTTCATTATTATTATGATGATTAATATTGTTAATAGTTGTGCCAGGTCTATTAGTAGGAGTAGAAGTAGCATCATCGCTATCAATATAATTGCTTGGTGGTCCCTGCTCTCTCTGTGTGTGACTGTGCTTCCTCATGCTGGGAATTGCTGGGGCTTTGTAATCAGTATGATAAAGAGTACAGTCTAGACCTGCTCTGTGTAAAAAAATAATGCTTTACTTACTTATTATAACTTCTGTTGTGACCAGGCTGGCACTATGTATCAATAAAAACTGAGTTGTATTGACACTCTACTGTCTAGCAGTTTCAGCTAATCTAAATGCACAGTGGCATGTAATTGGGCAGATTGGTTAAATTTGCCTGGCTGGTAGAGATGCAGGTAGTAACACTTGGCCACTTTGTGAACATGCTCTGTGTGTCTGTCAGTAACAATCTATCTTCAGAGGCATCATTTATTATTATATTGTAACAACATAGCACTTCCTTAGGCGAAGGAATTGAATGAAGAAAGGTTGTGACAAAGGCTTATGCATAATTTAACAAATTTCTCCATAGACCTGGTTTAACAGGTTTACCATCTGTTTTGGCATTCAGGCATAGACCATGTTACCTTAGAAGGCATTTAAGAGACTTTACTGTTGAGGCATTATATATCATCAATTAGCATAATGGGTGCAGGGATTTGCATTTTTACACCTTGAGGATTTAAAACAGTTGCAGCTGTAGCAAACAAGGTGACAAAGCAGTCTGCAGTGGGAACTGCGCCGGGCTTTGAAACGAGGCACTTCGCTGTAAAACAAAGCTGTAATTTAAAATTACGGGTCCAGAGGGTTTAATAGACCCTGTTCAAATTTCCCAGCGTCACCTCGCTTTGCAAATCATAGGGGTGGCTGAACCAGCTAGTTTGTTGTTCACATGTATGAGATTTATCTTGTCACACGTAATGAGAGGAAAGTCTGGAAAGAAGTTGGTGGCAGGAGGCAGGGTCTGCCCTGCTTCCTGCCACCACAAGATGGAGGGAAGCAGGGAGAGTTTGAATGAATTAGGACAAGACTGAGGAGTTGTGTCTGTAATGGCATGAGTTTTTTTCTTATTAACAATTCAATGTGAGCTCGCAGCTCATGAGCATAACATGCAGCATGTGGCAGTGCATCACAGATAACACAGATTCCCACAGTGAGATCTATTCTACCAGTATTACATATGCATGTGTTGGGGGCTTACTTTTGGCACTTAAGTGAATGTGTGTTTATGTGTTTATGTGTGTGTATGTGAAGGAAAGCAGTGAGAGAGAGGGATAGGAAAAGAGAGGAGAGAGAAAGCAAGGACATAAATGTGTGTATGACGGCGAGAGAGAGAGACAGGGCGAGAGGGAAAGCATGTGCATAGTTATGAGTAAATGGTAGCTGTAGGCGTGTGTGAATAAGGGGAGATGAATTGCATTGTGCTCTGTAGTGTTTGGGGTGGAGAGGGGATTGAGGTTGGAGACTTGAGATAGACTGGGGATCAGCTCATTCAGAGCTTCAAATGGCTTCGAGAAAACCAATCAAACCAGCATACCCTCTCTACGTCTACGCTCTCTTGCTCTGGCATACACATGCACCCAGTTGTACACACGCTGCACAAAATCTTCAGTGGGGTGGAATTCAGTGCACTATTGATCTGCTTCCATGTGGTAACACGCACAGGTGCATTCACATACTCACACAAGGTGGGTTTTTTTTTTTTTTGAAATCTCATCTGTTTTGCTCATGGTGAGTTGTCTGATATGTTACTGTCAGTATGCCACTTAATGCATCAGCACACACACACACACACACACACAAACACACAAACAGAGCTGGGTTCAGGGGAGTGCATTCAGGGGTATTGAGAGTGACAGACATACACTCACACCTCCCCCAGAATTACCATCTATGCAGCCTTAAAGCAAGTGGCTCACAGCTAAACCCGTGCCAGCACTCACTGTGTTGGCATGGGTTTAACTGTGAGCATGCAACTTGCCAGACTGCAGCCGCACACAAAAGGCTGCGTGTAGACTGATAGCACAGAGTTAAGAGGAGAAAAAAAAGTTCATTCAATATTCGTTAAGTCTTATTTGAATAATAATGTCCATGTCCATGAGTTTTAGTGCTTATTGCATGACTGTACACCATCACACTGGATTTTACAATTCTGCAAAGTTATCATGCCAATGGTAATTTTTCCTCTCTGTCAATAATTGCAATTTTAACAGTAGAATGATACTATTTACATTGCAGAGTAATGTCAGGATCCCCATCATACTGTACCACACAATCGTCTCAAATCTCGATTTAATGTCTGCATAGGCTGTGTCTGTTCAGTAGTTTTGGTCTGGATAAAGCCAGCCTGAGCTGAGGTAAAAGTTGTGGATGGGGATTCATGTGTAGTTTGTACTATTAGCCATTGAACTGAATCGAAACACAACATATTTAATAATCTATCTGTTGTTTGCTTTCATTACCAGTGCAGTGAATCATGGGATAGGTTGGGTCATGAAGGGTCTACCTGTTGAAGGCTGCTTCTACTGCTTATGATGCCTTGAGTTTGTGAACATTTAAACCCGAGAAGAACATAGACACTCCATGAAGGGATTTCACAAATATCCTTTTTTAGCTTAAAACCCAGTGTCAGGAGGATTGCCTCAACTCCTCCAGCTAGACTGAGTGAGAATGGGATTTTAGCAGAACATTCTTGTGGATCCTCTAATAATATATCCACGTTTCACAGAGTCTCCCTCTTTCTCTTTCTCACGTCTTTTCTTACCTGTCAATCAGATTCATGTTAATGAACGTTAATTATTTAAACAGCTTATTCACACAGCTGTCTTCCAGCCCTAAGCTATTTCCCTGATCTGCAGCTGTCAATGCTTTACTTCTTCTACAATAAGTTGTGTGCAGTCGCTGAGAAACTTATTATTCGCATTGAAATACTGCTCCACTGCTGTTGGGTGGTTTTAAAAGGTTAATGTCATACTTTTAGAAAGGATATTATGGTTTTAACAGTTTTAATACCCCCATCAATCCCTCACTAATGACCAGTAAGATCTTATAGAGGAAAAATTGTTGTTTGAGTTTCCAAATCTCTGAATTAACTTTAACATCAGTTCCTATCTTTAACAGCTTCCCAGTCTCCCTCTCCCTCCTTCTCTCACTCAGTCTCACACCCACTTTGTTTTACTTTATCTCCCCAGGAGCTTCAGTTTGAACGCCTGACAAGGGAACTTGAGGCTGAGCGTCAGATTGTAGCCACACAGCTGGAGAGATGCAAACTAGGATCGGAGGCTGGCAGCATGAGCAGCATCAGGTAACATGAAAACCCTCTCACCCCCCCCACTGTCTCTCTCCCTGTGTGTGTCTGTGCAGTGGTTGTTTTTTGTCCACATGTGTGTGTTTGTGTAAACTTAGAGCATGATGGAAGAGGTTCTGCGTCCTTTATGACACTAACACTGACTGCACCATTATACAACTTCACCTTACAGACGTACACGCACGCAACAAACACACCACATCACAGTCACACACACACACACACACACGGTGTTCTCCCCTCAGATCTGTGGAGTGATGTTAGTGGAAAAGAACAGTTCCCCTTGCTGTGGAGTGCATTTATCAGCAGGATGGATTGGGACAACACCGAGGCTGCAGACAAAAACACACACCAAGATAAATGCGCGCGCACACACACACACACACACACACACACACACATACATTCCTGTATGGGCATCATAGTGAGCTCCAGGTAAGTGTGCAGATGGAGTGAGGACCACCCTTTCTGCTACACTTAGAGAGAAGTACTTAGTAATTTTCCCCACTAGATGACCCGATGATTCAATGTCCCACCTCAGAATCTTTAAGAAAGTGAAACAATCAGCATTAAAACACACGACTAGTGAAGTGAGGGCTTTTTCATGGCCGCCATTTTAGATTAGTGTATAGCTAGACTTTTTGACTTATGTCACTTTTCAAGTCTTTGAAAGGAAATTAGCCACAGTTCAAAGTCATGTAAAGTCAAATACAGCAGATGTCGTCGGAAGCGTCAGAACATATCAGTTCCCGGTCCCTGTTCTGGTCCCTGTCTCGATCCCGGATCTGATCCCGATCCCGGTCCCGGTCCCGGCCCCGGTCCCGATCCCTATCCCGGTCCGGGTTCGGCTCCCGGTTCGGGTTCCGGTTCAGATCCCGGTTTGGGTCCCGGTTCCGGTTCGGGCTCCGGTCCCGGTTCGGGTTCCGGTCCCGGTTCCGGTTCCGATCCCGATCCCGATTTCGGTTCCGATCCCGATCCCGGTCCCGGTTCCGATCCCGGTCCCGCTTCTGGTTCCGGTCCCGGTCCCGC
Organism: Selene dorsalis; assembly: GCA_900303245.1. NCBI lineage: Eukaryota > Metazoa > Chordata > Actinopteri > Carangiformes > Carangidae > Selene > Selene dorsalis. Next base: position 62,867 of record OMNW01015430.1, read on the forward strand.
TTCGGGTTCGGGTCCCGGTTCCTGTAACGTCCGGGTTCCACTGTGGCTCTGGTACAGGTTCCGGTTCTGTTGGTCTTGGTTCTGGTCCTGGTACCGGTTCCGGTTCTGATGGTCCCAGAGCGATGGTCCTGGCTATGGACTTCGTCCTGCTTCCATTAATG
>OMNW01015437.1:0-12598 GCA_900303245.1 Selene dorsalis
CCCCCCACACACACACACACACACACATACACACACGCACACACACATCATCATTGCGATTGCTGTTGTTGCTATTGCTAGTGCTGTTGCTATTGCTATTGCTCTCGCTGTTGCTATTGCTACTGCTATCGCTGTTGCTATTGCTGCTGCTATTGCTATTGCTACTGCTACTGCTACTGCTAGCACAATCACCACAGCTAACGATTGCTAATGCTACCAATATCCCATGTGTATTGTCTGTTGTAGTTAGTAACCAATGTTTGTCTTTGATAATTGAATTATAATAGCCTTTAATTCGGAGTAATGTTATTATGAATAATTATCGCTGTGAATAAATCCTATTATAATTTAATCTGTCGTTGTTTGTGATCATTGTGCTTATTGTGACATTTGCTGGATCCCTAACAGTCAGTGCTCGAGTTCACCCTTCGTTAAACCTTTTGAGACTGAATTCTGGTTTTATCAATTTGGTTATTGGTCCCTGATAACAGGGTGGTGCCCCGAGTTATACTACTTGTAGTATATACATTTCTAAATATTAATGGTTATTTCGATAATCAGCAATATTGATTGCCAATCACCAAATTGCCCCCTCCTATTGCACAACAAAGTGATAGCAGCAAAATCTGGTAGCTCAGAATTTTACTCAGTCTTTATTTATGTCATTTATTTATGTTAGAGTACTTCTTAGTGGTGTTGCAGTTGATTTGGGGAAGAGAATGGCATATCTGTCTTGAGAAGTACAAGGAAGTGCAGCACAAAGAGCTTGTTTCATCACTGATAGTCATTCTCTGTGTAGTTGCCTCTTTACACCTGGAGCCAAAGCAGCCTCCACTGGCAGGGGAATAACACAATTTCAGTACTGGAGCTGTCAGTCAAAGCTCCAGGGAAGCAGAACCAAAGGGGGGTTTCATGCGGCCTGCAATTTTCTTGCGGCCATTAAACCCACCTTTTTAATTCCCTTTCTAATACTCACACCATTCTGACTGTAAAGGGGCCTTTCAGCGCTTAACTTCCCTTCCAAAACTGAAATACAGGAATGTGAAAAGCACTTTGCAGAACAATACTGAACACATCTGCTAATTTCTGAAAGAGAATGTAATGGTGGACATTTTATTCAGTCAGGGCTCTATGTAGAATCTCAGGCAGACAGGTCAGTGGATAATCTGGTACAAGGCTACACTCTGATGAGGGTTGAATCTAGGACAACTGGACTTGGTTGTGGATTCTTGAAGACGTTTCACCTCCCATCCAAGAGATTTCTTAAATTCTGACTGACAGGGGAAACCATTTATACCCCTTGGTTGGGCAGTGCTCCTGGTTGGTGTGGCAAATATCAACAGTCATTAGAGGCACATGAGGCCAAGTGTGGGTGGCTGTTTATTTTCCTGGGAGAGGCAAAAAGATCAGTAGTGTCTTTGGCTCCCTCTTCTAACAAGTGATGGCCATACTTTTAAATGGAAAAATGTAGAGAGACCATCAGAATACCCAAGAGACCACCAGAAAACCACCCACAGGCTCCTCTGTACACAGACTGATACAGACAAGCTCAGCTCTGCCTGCTCAGGTTTCTCTTTACTAGGAACCTCTAGCTACAACTGATGCAGTCTAATACACCAGTCCTGCAGTAAAGCCTCCATCATGTAGGTTATAATTTTAAAATAATCATTATCATAAAAGTTTGTAAAAAAATTAAAATAAAATAGAACAAAAAAAGTACAACTTAAATAGTTGTTGATTCAACTGTATGGTCATTATCTCAAGATGCATTACATTATTAAGAGTCATTTCTTCTATTTAGCCTACCTTTATTGATATACATGAGATGGACAAAATAATACAAACATCTGAACAGCAAGGTGAGTGTCCTAATGTTGTAGTAGTTCTGTGTTGGTATATCAGTTCCAAATCAGTTATTGGTCTTGATTACGAATAATCAGTATCAGAAAAATACATTTGTTGATGCCCACCATCCCTTAAGCAAAGCATGAAAGAGGTTTTAGTCTTAGAACAACATATACACAGACAAGAGATCTTCAGTGTTGTCATCTAGTTAAGTCATGTGATGATGATTGGCATTAGGACCGCCTCTGAGCCTTAATAAGCCAAGAAGTATTTCACAACATAGTTGACAACCCATCACTCTGCCATGCAAACAAGGAGACAATACATACCGAAGATACCTGATTTGTCAACAGGTTGGCTTGACAACTCCAATAATCTGGTCCCAAACTGCAACTCAGAGCAGAGTCCTGACAGCACAGTTATTTTCCAAATAATTTAATGTCAGGTCCTAAAACTAAATACAAATCTCTGCTATACATATATGCTACGCAACTTGTTTTACTCAGTCCGATGACATATTCATTCCACCTACCTCATACAGAACAAACGACTACTGCTATACCCTTGCCAATATACAGGTAATGCAGATTGAATAAACAACTTGTTAAACTCCTGAAATACAGCTCACCTTTTATTCCCTTCCCTCCCTCTTCACATAAGTGTGCCCTTCTCAATTTCCAGCTTCAGTGAGAATGAAGAAAGATATGGGGAGAAAATTGGAAGTTTGGTTTAAAATGCAGGCAGCTCTGGCTTTCTGCTTGATGGCCTGTGACATCTCCCTGCACCACACTTTGCATGGCAGAATAGGAGCTTGTAATAGAATTTCCCCCACCGAGGAGGTTAATTATATTCTTTCTCTTCCCTTGTCCTCACCTTTCTACAAAATAAAATGAAATAAAAATGCACCACATCGTCTGTATGTTTCCCTGACAGCTGCAAATCCCTGTCGCCATCTTACCTTTAAGATTTAATTCCAGGTTAATGGCTCCCCTCATGTTGCATTACAGCAAGGCCCTCAGGGGAACTTGAGAGGCCTTCAGCCAAAATGACTGATATGATAGCAGTAGCTTATGGCAAAGGCAAGAGGAAGGAAAACAGGCTGTCAGTTACCGTTCCATGATAAGATTTAAACATCTAACTTGACTTGTATAAAGATAGATATATTAAAAATTCTAATTCAACTCCTCATCATCATTTTCAAATAGAAAAGGTTCAACATTAAGACTAACAATAATCTATCAGTCATTAATTACTAAGAGCAGCAATATAAGGCTTCACTGATGGCTACCACTCAATAACAGCTAACATTGCTGATTCTTTATTGAGCTTGAAAGACAAGGTCAAAGCCAACTGTGATTGTAAACAGACCAGGAATTCTGTCATTTTAGTTCTAAGGCCATTTGGCCTTCAGTGATACAAAACATTTAAGGGCACAAAGGTCATTGACTGCCTGGATATATTACTTGATTTTCTGATAGGAAAATACAAGAAAATAACACAAATTAAATGAAAAATAGTTAATGCTACGATTTTTAATATTAAAAAGGAGAGACATAATTTAAGACTGCAGTGAACTGATCAACAACAGAAGACTACAGTCTTTCTCTGAAGATAAATAGGTTAACATGATTAATGCGACGGATAAGAATAGTCTCCAAGATCTAATTATTTAATAATAATAACTAATAATTTTGCAATTTATTTAAGTTAAATATTATACATAGAGTTTAAGTCTTTTTTGTGGGTGTGATCATGTCTTCTCACTGGAGCTTGTCAAGTTACGCTTGACTTAGCTTGTACTGTGAGATAGTAGGCTAAAACCAAGAGTGTCTATTTTGAGATCCCATAGAGTAATAATATAGTTTTAGTATAGTATAGTTAGTATAGTATTCATTAAGGGACAGCAGAGTCTTCAATCCACAGCATCTGGACACTGTATTGGCCCCATTAAATTCAATCTGACAGTTGTGATAGTCATATTTGGGCTCATTTCTCCAAATTTCTAGGACAACCTACTTAATACTGTCTACAGCTGCCTCCAAATATACTGGTTCATGCCTCTGCAAGGTGTTGTCAGCTTTTTGGTACATTACTGCCACCTTCTGTTGCGTGAACATTGTTAACTTATCAATGTGCACGATCATTTAGTATTTTCATGGATTTAATAATCTCCAAATAAGTATATCAGGGACAGCTGAGATTGTCTAAGTGGATGTTCATGTCACTTGGATGAGACGTAGAGAGCTGTGCTCAGGACTGGCTTCCTTTGTGGAGAGCAGATAAGAATATGTAGTAAGAGGAGAATGTAGCATAGTTTGCAATCATTTTTGGTTTGATTAAGAATGGAATAGCAGGGATGTGGCAGTTCCACAACCCAACAAAGGTGACAAATGTTTCAATAAATGGCAAATGGGCCACATTTATCTGGTGCTTTGCTAGTTTTGAAATATAGCACTCCCACTATACACATATCGACATATTGGTCAGAGGCAATTTTTGCATTCAGCATCCCACTCACAGACTCTAACATGTGGAGGGGAGGGTTAGGGTAAGGAGCAGCAGATCATTTTGCTGTTTCTGGCAAGTTGGACATTTCACCAGTCTATGTCCTGCCAAAACTTGATCTGTATCTTGCAACAACATCTGGTTTTGATCAGCAATGGTGAAGGGAACAATCAGCATTCACTCCTGACTCAGTAGTAAGTATTTTTCATCTCTGGCTGCAATAGACATCGTTGTAAAAACAACACCTGTGTGAATCCTACACAAAAACTGTGCATGTGAAAGTAACCCTAAGAATGAATGTAATCATAGACTGTATATAAAAAGCATAATAGTGTGCTTGGTTCTGTGTAATCCGCTGCACATGATCATTGTTCTGCATACATTTTGCGTACAACAATGACAATATTACATTTTAGGCTGAAATATTGTTATAATGTTATCCTACGAATAATCAAACACCTCAAACAGTCAATATAGATCTTCAAAGAATAAAAGTTGTTTCGTTTTTTCTTTTCTTTCCCTTTTTCTGAGAGAGAGAGAGAGAGAGAGAGAGCAAGAGAAACTCTACCACATTTAGCAATCATTTGTATATTGAAGTGTAGAGGTAATTCTATTCTCATAGAGTCCACAGAGCTATTTATTATTTTGTTGATGTAGGTTCATTGTAGATAAAGCTTTGTGAAGAAAAATGCAAAGAAAAAAGTCCTGGGTTTATATTTGCTAAGCTTAATTATATTTCTAAATGCTTCAGTGAGGTTTCCAAGAGCAGCTATCTGTAATGTGAAGTATTTCATATTTATGAAGCATCTGCATAATAAAGATAAGGTATTCAATTAACTGAGCCATAAAAACTTAATGTTATTAAATATTAATCATTCCACTTATTGCTTTGATTCCTAACTACTTAACTGCAACTACACTGCTCTGCTTTTCCACTGTAAGTTGGGCATTTCATCGTCTTTTTGCAGACTATTAAGTGTTTGGCAAAGCACTTCACACACCGCTAAAAGCAGGTGTGAGTGGAATGAGGGCCTCCCAGTCCTGCACACACAACCCATATCTTCACATGCAATGAATCACAACATTTTTTAAATTTATTTTCATTTGACAAAGCTGGCACACAGCTGGTTTTGGCTTCTCAGTGTAAAGATGCCTGACACACACTATAACTGTTTGATTTGTCCCAGGTGATACAAACCCATCTCACATATCACAAAAATCTATAACATGTTGGCAGATCTTAGTATGAAGACAAGAGGCAGAAGGATACACCCTAGACATGTCGAAAGTTCAAAAATATAAATTTCTAAAAGCCTAATGAACATATACATGTGGGCAGCTGTGGCTCAGAAGATAGAGTGGGTTGTTCGCAAACTGGAAGTTCAGTGGTTCGATTCACAAAGGGTAAGTCAGGGCAGGGTAAATCAGACTGCCCAAAAGGAGATAAACGCATTTGTATTATCCTTCCTGTAATTGCAAGAATTAAAATACAGAGTATTCCCTGCATTTTCATGCCTGGAAGAATCTTATGTTATGTGACAGATTCCGGACACCTCCTAAGTGGACCATAACATTTTCATCAACATCGTGATGAATAACAGGGGTGAATATTCAACAAATCCATGTCGTGGCTTTGCATGGAGTGAACCAAAGGGTCGGCCTTTTTGGTGTGATGAGCAGAAGGTGGAAACTAGCACACTTCGCCTGTGGTTACACCTCAGTGGTGGTGCTCCAGGTGCAGCCACTGTCTTTCCTGGTCCTTCTTGCCCAGCACACTTAACAGGTGTTTGACATAACAGGAAGCTTTGCTACGGATGTCTCACAGTATCTGTTGGTCGCGCTGTGTCACATTCACACACTTTCCATCCACACATTTTTCAGTCATACCCTTGTTCCAGTAAAACATGAAAGCACCTAATTGTCATTCAGAGAGGCTGCCCGAAAGATCAGTTGTCCTGCCATGTTCAATGTTACATTACAGTCATAGCAGCATTTCCAAGACAACTATACTTTCGCTCAATCCAGTTCATGTAATAGCAACACATCCTGCTCATATGAGCAGTAAACTGACATCTGTGTCTGTCAGTCTGATTTCTGCTTTCAGAGCTCTCCACCAAGGAAAAGCAACACCAATGTAAACCTCTTCTCCATGGGTCACCCTTTTTCTTTGATGTATTCCTTCTGCTGAATGACCAGGCTTTTCCTGTGTAGTACAATCCACTTCTGACCTCTGTCTTGGCCACTTCCTTCAGGTTGTTTGCATTGTTTCTACCTGTTGCTATGAGACCCACCAGTGTTGCCAGATAATATTGGCAGTTTCCAGCCCAATTACAACTTAAAACCAGCCCAGTCCAATAAAAACCAGCTCAAATCATGAAGTTGCCAGATACCAGTGTAAAACTGTAAAATCATTACATGTGCAAAAGAAAGCATGTCATAAGCAAAAACTTCATATCTGCATCAAATAACCACAGATAAATTATAGATAAATAGGTCATTGCAAGTTGCAACCCACAGAGAGTGAAGTTGGTCAACCCAATAGGATACACAAATTGTGAAATGCACTTCTGGTATCTATTTACTGTGGATATACAGATTTACTTGAAGTTATTGCTCAAAGTACATGCTCAACACACATAGTACATGAAGTACATGCTCAACACACATAGTACATGAAGTACATGCTCAACACACATAGTACAGAAAAGTGTGAGACATAACTGATGCTGCGAATGTAACTGACATCTCGATGCAACATGACATGTTAAATTTAATTATGTACATCATAAATGACCTGTATGAGGACTAGAGTGCTCAACAGGCCGCTGGTTCAGACTAGGTTCAGGGTGAAAATATATACAAATGACTCTGGTCGGGCTTCCTTTTTCTCCCCTCTTTTAAATTTATTTTAAAATTTAAAACACATCTTCTTGCACTCTTTACACCTGTCGCGCTGAAAGATGCACAGCGCCCTGGCTATACAGCACAGTACAGCTGAATGATCATAGATTGCAAATACGAATAACACTGAGGAACAATTTGAAAAAAAAATTCTGTTGAGTTAGATTTTTATGCTGATTAAAATTAAAATTGGCATGCCGAATCCAAAATTGCAGTCAGTTTTTTTCTAGCACGTCAAGGTTTTTCTCCACAGCTTAAGCCAAATTCCACTGATTAGCTGTAGTAAGACTTGCAGCTGATTAATTACAGTAGCCATATCCTTTGTAAAAACATAATAGTGTAAAATAAACATTGCAGTCATGCCTGTGTCTTTCATATTTCATTGTTTGTCAATATTTGTAAATTTAAGTACAGTATTTTTCATAATTTTTAAAAAAACGGGGATCCTATAGTTCAAAAACTTGACGTGATAGAGAAAAACTGAGAGCAGTTTTGGAATCCGCACCCAAAAATTTGTTAAAAACAGCTCTTCTCCAGTGTAATATAACTTCATTACAAAAAAACTCAAAAATTTCATCTACCTGCCTAATACAAATTTTTCTCGGCTGATGTAATCAAAAGCAGCACAACTGTACAGAAAACTGCCCAATCTGGCAACACTGAGACTCACCCCTCCTCTTCCCGTCCCACCCTGTTGTGAGGCAAAACATATCATTTTCTGTGCTCCAGGATGGGAATGTCATGAAATTCAAAACAACAATTACTGAAAAATAATGCTACAGATTTGCTGAGCTGATCGGTTTAATCAGTGTTGTGTTACCTCGGTTAGTAATGGCTTTGGTAATGGCATTTAATGGACATGTAAAAGTTACACACTACATCTTTAAGTCATAGCTTATTCCCCTGATTGTCATTGTGTAATTTACAGTCTACTTGAAGTCACTTTCAAAATGTAAAAACAGATTTGCCCTGCTAAAAATGTCACAAGTGTTTTAATGACTTCATCATATAACAATAATTTGCAAAGCAGCAGAATAAATGTGATATTCTACAGATTTATGTTTCACCAAAAAGAAAGTTGCACTATGTAATCATATTACATGTAATCAGTCACTCCCTTTTGTTGGATAGAGAATATAAAATAGAAATTAATTATACATCGTCAATTAAACTCAATCAAAATGCCTAAAAAGCTTTAAAACTTTTAAATCAGCTTTGGCCTCTAGCACTGTGGTCGAGTCATCATCATTGTCTTTCTCTAAGTGACATTGTGTCTCATCTATTACACTGGCTTTCTCATTGATGAATTTCACTGACAAATAAGAAGAGAGCCTTGAAAATTGCTGCTTTCCCCTCTGCTCAAGTGTCAATCACACTAATACAATATGTGACTGGAGAGGCACTGTCTCAGCCTGTGTGGTGCATGTGTGTGTTTGTGTGTGTGATGCTACAAGTGTATGTGTGTTTGAAGCTTCAATACATAAAAAAGGTCAGGCAAGCTGGGGCAGGAATCCTCTCTTTAGCCGGCCAGCCATGGAGGTTGCAGACAGTTCCCCTCAGCTCTGCAGCATGAAATCTGTGGCTGTAGAGGGGGATTTGGCTTCTTGGTCTAAAGCCAAGCAGGGAATTGCATGACTGGCCATCACTGGCAGCCACACCCAAACCCAGTGACGCTTCCCCTCTTATCTACCCCTCACCATCATGCTGCTGCAGCTCCTACCTTGTGGTGCATAAGCAATATTTCCACCAGCGTTCTCACCAAACCCTCCCAAGAGATTTATCTGGCTGTTGAAGTAGAAAATGAATATTTTACAGTTCACTTGCCTGATCAATTACCTACAAGCTGTTGCTGTATTTTGTGGCTGGTCAGAGAGAGCACTTGGTAGTGATAGAAAAGTCCATAGGGATTCTTCTCCTCTTCCACATCAACAGAAAAAAAGGGCTGAGGAGTTGTGAATGAGATGGTCTCTGGTGAGCCACTCCATTTTCTATACACAGCTCTGGGATTGTTGCAAAACAAATTAAAGCTTCAGGCGATAATTAATGCAAGCTAATTTCTAGAGGTTACAGACACACTGGGCTGATTAGAAGTTGCCAAGTGCTCCTTGATTCAAGGCCAATTTGAATATTTAATAAATAAATATATATTGTCATCAGTGCTCGCTGATTAACATCTATCTGCATATAGTGTCTTTGTGGATTTTCTCTGATAATAATTGCTTGATAATGACTTTGCTGTTCATGTGTTTTCCTCCTCTGTGGACAAAAACCTAATTCAGCCTTCTGTGATGTCAGTGTCTCAGTTTTAAACACATAGTCCATATAAGGAGGGGGATTGTTTGAGCCCCACTCGCAGTTCTCAGGGAATCCCAAAGATGGAGACTGTTTTAGTGACTATTATTTACATCTGTGTAAGGAGTGCATAAAGATCTCTGAAATGCATTAAAGAATGTTTAACTACTGCTGCTGTCATGTTTTTCATGTTTATTGTTTATTTTGGATCCCCATTAGTCTTCATTGAGAAAGTCCCAGAAGGAATAAAAAATAAGAAGGAAATACACAGTGAACTTAGAAGCAGCATTTTTGTACCACTAGATCTGCATCCTTTTAAGATACATGGACAACAACAAATTGCACATCATTGATCAGTTATAATTTTTGATCTACATCAGATTTGCATCCTCCTGATGGCAACTCAAAATAAATAAATAAATCATTATTTAGTAACTTTTTGCTATTACCACAAGATCCACACCCATTTTAAGACAACTAAACAACACACATATGTATACATTTATAGATTTTTCCACAACAATTTGCACTCTATAAATTTAGATCTATAATATTGTTTTTTCTTCTGTCTGTTCATTTTCGTAATTTGGTCATCAGTAGAATGGTAAGCTTTCCATTCTGCTAGACTACTACTTTCAATAGCAGACCTTTTTTTTTTTTTTTTTTAGTAAGTTTCTCTCTTTAATACAGCTTTTTGATTATGAAATAATTTCCTAAAAGTGACTAATGCAGCCTCTGGATGCAAACAATCCAGAATAGTATGCTAGTTTCCATTTTTCATCTGTAAAATCTTTTTCAGAGAATGTACAATGTACAATTACTAACAAACCAACTGATATTCATATCTCCAACAAAAAAAATTCAAAGTTCTTATGAGTTACACTATAGCATATTACATATATTATCTAAATATTTAGCATTTGAACACAGTGGCCTACAGCAACAACATATTAATATTGATTTGCAATGTGGAACGTGAATTTGAAGTGTAACCCTGTGGAAATTTATCAAGAGTAAAATGAAGTTTGAATAAATAAGTTAATTGCTTAATAAATAGCAGTTAAAGTTAAAAAGTATTTATGTTCATTGTCAATAAATGTTATTGAAGGTTAAAAATGAAGTTACAAATAATTGTCCAGCAATTAGGTTATGTTACTCAGTAAAGTAAGTGAATATTGACCAATGTTTCTTTTCTTTCTTTATCCAGGAAACATCCATTGAGATTAACATAATACTTTTTAAAGAGGTACAGATACACAGAAAGATCAAGACAACAATTAATAATAATCATCAACACAGTGAAAGAGACACTAAAGGTTCAACACAAGTTCAAGATAAGTGTCACAGGTGCAGCTGGTGACTAATAGTTGTGAGAGTGTATATTTAAAGGCAGAAAGAGGGATGAGAGATCCCATCCTCATCCTGATTTGCAGGTCATTCCAAGACCATAGCCCGAAGTAGGAGAGGGTCTTCATCCCTGACTCGGTCCTCATATGGGGAACCTTAAACCGCAGCCAACTATTGGCTCTGAGATTATGGGCCATCTGGACGGGAATTAATTTAGAGCAGATGTATAGAGGCATCATGTTAATGGTGTATTGAAAGAAGCATTTAGTATGTTTAATTATTTGTTGTTTATGAATGTTTCTGAAAATGACTATTCCTGTAATAATATGAATAGCCACACAAATGGTTTGTGAATTTATTTTATTTTGAAAGTGTCGTGAGTGAGCCTATCACCTGTGAGGAAAAAGGACAAGGAAGTGAAGGGAGTTGGGGAAGAGACGAAAGGAGAGGGCAAGCGAGGTAGACGATGAGAGAAGCGTGGTCAAAAACGGTTTAGAAACCAAGACACCCCATGATGAGTCAGCTTCCTGTATTTATGTCACGTGAGTTTCTCCACTACCCTGCCCCTTTAGGAGACCAGCAGCAGGGCTGGAGTCTACTGACTCCAATGAGACAAGTGAACATGAGCACAGATTATGGTTGATTCTTTTGCCCCATCGTCAGTAAATATTGGACTCAAAGTCACAAGCCACATCTCTTCTGAACATTTTGACACTAAAATGGCAAATTTCAGACGGACACTTTAGGAGAAAATGAACTTTGTCCAAGATCTGTCTCTGTCTCAACAACACACTCTGATGACATTTGGCACAGATCTCCTAGGCAATATCAACTAACGTTCACGAACGCCTGTGCTTGCTTATTTTCGTAATGCTATATATATGACTGTTAGATGTGTAAGTATTTACTGTTATCATAAGAAAATATAAATAACTCACTTTCCTCTACTGACAACTTTTATACATCCACACACGCATTCACAACACGAAGTTGGGGGTACGGGTAACCACGCCCACTTAGGAGACAGGTAGTGTTTACCATTTAATATCACTGACACAGCTTGTCATGGGCCATCTTGATAGTAGTGGAGTATCTTTGGCGTGGTGTAAGCTGTAAAGTGAAAAGAACTGTTAAGTTAATGTCTGTCACCAGTTTCATAAAAGTGTTCAACCAGGATTCTTTTAGAGATGTTATGGTGATTGTTCTGTCAGTTTGAGTGGACGACTCAACACAAAAAGAGTGGCTAGTGAGTGTTTGTGAATGGACTTTGCAAAAAAGTTAGCAAGTTTGTGAGGGGTTGCCTGTGTGGAGCTGCCGACAACAGAGCAGAGTTACAGCCGACATGACTCTTCTTTTCCTCTGCGTGGATCTTCTCATCGTCTCTCCTCTTGCTGCAGCTGCTGGTCAGCCTGTGTGTGTGTGGCTACCACACCTGATTAAAGTACCTTTATTTTGTTTTTGCCCTTGTGGTGAAGCAATCATTGTGTTTTAGGCTACGACGCACTAAAGCTACATTCAAGCCTGCACCTTTTGAACTGCTATTTGAACTTTTTATGTTATTATTATTATTTTATTGTCAGCTATTTTCTTTTCTTTGGGCCCAAGGTCTAAGGTTCAGTTCATTACATTTATCAGTTGAAAAGGTCTGTGAAGAAGATGTGTGCTGAATTTCATTTGTTGCGTAAATAATTCATTTTATATATAAATA